>PVHT020000166.1:2877396-3001698 GCA_004024745.2 Catagonus wagneri | reverse complement strand
CAGTTACTTTCCAGTCTGTGGGGCTTCCCACCCGGGAGGTATGGGGTTGCTTCTATCGCGTAATCGCCCCTCCTACCTCTTGATATGGTCTCCTCTTTGTCTTCTGGAGTAGAATACCTTTTTTGGAAGTTTACAGTCCATTTGGTTGAAGGCTGCTCGGCATTTGGTTGTAGTTTTGCTGTTTTTCGGGAGAGAAGTTGAGCTCCAGTCCTTCTATTCCGCCATCTTAATCTAATCTCTGTTGTGTTAACTTCTGCTATGCAGCAGAGTGTTTCATTTATACATATATATTCTTTTTCTTTCTTTCCTTTTTTTTTTTTTTTTTTTTGTCTTGTTAGGGCTGCATGTGCAGCAAATGGAAGTTCCCAGGCTAGGGATTAAATCGGAGCTGTAGCTGCCAGCCTACACCACAGCCACAGCAATGTAGGATCCTAGCTGGGTCTGCAAACTGCACCACAGCTTGCGGCAATGCTGGATCTTTAACCCACTGAATGATGCCAGGAATCAAACCTGAGTCCTCATGGATACTGGTTGGGTTCGTTACCGCTGAGCCACAATGGGACTCCTATATATTCTTTTTCATACTCTTTGCCTTTGTGGCTTATCATAGATGATTGAATATAGTTCCCTGTGCTAGACAGTAGTAGGACCTTGTTATTTTACAAGCTTCTTCCCTCCAAGAAGTTAAAAATCACGTACTCTTTATTATACCAAAGTTTTAATGTTGGTAATTATAAGACATTTTTATTTTTAAAAATTTTAGTAACTTCCGAACTTTTCCTAATGAGTGAGCTTATATATATATATATCCACACACATATATATTAGTTTATTGTAAGTACTTAATATGCATTTCTTAAAGTATCTGATATTCAAACTGAGGTCTTCCCGTAAGAATATTATACTTGTATAATACGTATTGGAGTATATAATCCAAAGAAAGTTCTGTATTAAGGTTAAATTTTATGAGTTTGGATAACCTCTAAAAATACTTGTTTTAGACATTACCTCTTTAATCTACCTGAAGTTTAGTTAATTTAATTTGGCTTCTTTGTGATCCTTGGAAGAGACAGAATGTAAGAATTTAGGAATTTTCAGAAGCTATGCTTAGAAGTTCAAGAAATAAGATCCCCTTTTCTAAAGCTGGCATTATGAAATTTAGTCAGCTTATTCCATACATTCAGTACGTATTGGCAGAGGTAATTAATATTTGGAAAAATATTCAAACGTAATATTCTAGCATTCCAATTACTTGGTTTTTAATTGGTCTTTATATTTGGTTTTAGGGTGGATCTATTTTATTAATAACAGGTCCTCCTGGATGTGGAAAAACAGCAACGGTAAAAATACTGTCAAAAGAGCATGGTATTCAGGTACAAGAGTGGATTAATCCAGTTTTACCAGAATTCCAAAAAGATGATTTCAAGGAGATATTTAATCCTGGTAAGGTTTGCTAGGAAGGTAATGGAAATAGTGGGGAAAGTCTGTATTTACAAGAGGTGTGAAATAAGCCTCCATCTATATCTTTAAGATTTCTAAGACCCTGTTGGGCTTATATTTTTGAGAGGAAGGTACGTATTGCTGCTTCTATTCTAGATTGTGAAGCAACTGGTAGTAGGCAGATGCCAAAGTCAGAGTAGCAATCAGATGAAACTATGTGAGTGTACTTTCTCACATACTTGCTAGTTTCAGAGAGAAGTAATTTTAGCAGAAGGAAAGGAGGGCTCTTCAGTACAGGAGAGTAAGATTTTTTAAGAATTATGTCGGAACTGTTTTGTTAAATAACAAGCTAATTGGTTTGCATTATTAGTTTTTTTTAATATTTACTTATTTATTTTTGCTTTTTAGGGTTGCTCCTGCAGTATATGGAGGTTCCCAGGCTAGGGGCTGAATTAGAGCTACAGCTGCCCACCTACGCCACAGCCACAGCAGTGTGGGATCCAAGCCATGTTTGCAGCCTACGCCACAGTTCATGGCAATGCTGGATCCTTAACCTACTGAGCGAGGCCAGGGATCGAACCCACAACCTCATGGATCCTATTCGGGTTTGTTAACCACTAAGCCATGAAGGGAATTCCTCAAAAAACTTTATTCACACCAGCAGCATGTGGAAGTTTCCAGGCCAGGGGATCAAACCTGTGCCAGAGCTGTGGGACTGTCGCACAGCAGGGACAACTCGGATCCTTAACTCACTCTACCACAAGGGAACTTCCTAAGTTTGCACTATTTATTTACTTTTATTTCTAGGCTGTCTGGAAAATTAAGTAAGCTCTTTTTGTTTAAATATAAATCAAGCCTTAAGATATGTTAAAGTAACTTGTTTCCAAACTAGAGAGTTCAGATCAGACCTACAGAATCAAATAAAATCAAGGTTTAAGACGAAGACTGTCTTTGGAATTTGGAAGGAAGCTTTAAGACAAACATCTAAAAACGATGGTACCAGTTGAAAGATGCAGTACACCATAACTTCACATAGGTGCTTATAAACTCCAGCATAATCATTTTTAACTTTCGCAGCTTTCTTACTGCTAACTTTAGGTAATTAAGCTAGGAGTTTGCAAATTTCCCAGGCCACTTTGAAGTGAAAGGGGTTCTGTAGTAGGACAATTGTATTGCCTGAGGAGTATTTCTCAAAATCCTTTCTCTAGGTTCTGTAATTTGTTCCATGCATACTATATCATTAGTATGCCCTCCTTTATGCTGCTGATACCCCATACTCCTGGAATTTTTACTGCTCTCTAACAGTGACATCACTTTTGGCAATCTAGGGAATCTTGATTTACCATCTTTGTCATGAAATATTTTTTCCCTTATTCCCAAGTTCACAAATCAGTCATTCTGACTGTGTCATTAAAACTTTATTATTGGGAGTTCCCTGGTGGTATAGTGGTTAGGATCTTGTGCTTTCACTGCTCTGCCCAGGGTGCAGTCCCTGATCCGGAAACTAAGATTCCACATCAAGTTGCTACATACAATGGCCAAAACAAACAAACAAAAATTTTGTTATTGAAAATAACTCACTTACAGTCATGCACTTATTTGCAAAGTTTTCATTGTGTAGGCAAAGTCAAATATTCTTATCAGTTTTCTGATTGTTGTACTAACAACTGTGTTCTTAAGTCATTTGACGCCATAATACATTCATTATATGGAAAAGTTTCTGTTTTCCATGGTCACTTTTGTCTTTTAAAGAGTGATACTCTATTTTTTATTAAAAAAATTTTTTTTTGTCACACCCCAGGCCATTGATTGAACCTGTACCACAGCAGTGAGAATACTAGATCCTTAACCTGCTAAGTCACCACTGAATTCCTGAATATCCTGTTTAAATTTGAACAGTTTTAGTGTTGCTGTTGTCGCTCATGGGGTTAAGAACCCAGTTCATATCCATGAAGATGCAGGTTCACTCCCTGGTCTTGCTCAGTGGGTTAAGGATCTGGCTTTGCTACAAGCTGTGGTGTAGATTACAGATGTAGCTCAGATCCTTCGTCACTATGGCTGTGGCATAGGCTGGTAGCTGTGGCTCCAATTTGACCCTTAGCCTGGAAACTTCCATGTGCCGTGGGTGCAGCACTAAAAAAATAAGATGAATAAACAAATTTGAATCGTTTTCCTAAGAGAAAACAGTCTACAATGTTGTGACTGTTTTATGTATGTGTAAATATACTCATTAATGTATGCATGTATATTGAGTACATACTTGTAGTATTAATGTGTATGTAACTTGTTGAAAATAAAAGTGTTAAATATGTTTCCTTTCAGAATCAAGCTTCCATATAAATCCCTATCAGTCTCAGATAGCAGTTTTTAAAGAGTTTCTACTAAGAGCAACAAAATATAACAAACTACAAATGCTTGGAGATGATCTGACAACTGATAAGAAGATAATTCTGGTTGAAGTAAGGACAGCTTTTGAAATTCTGCTATAACTATTGAGTAAACAATTGTAAGGTATATCTTACGTGATAACGGTATTAACTGTCTCCATAGTATTAATAGTGGTAAAATAGAACATAAAAGACCTTTCTGTTATAGCAGAAACTTAAAGTTTCTTTCATTAAACTTATATAGAGTAGCTTTAGGTTAATGAATGTTAAAAATTTAATGGCTTAAGTATAGAAAGGCAAAAAAATTTTGGAAAAATGACATATTAGTGAAAACATGATTTGTAGTGACCCTAAGAAATCTGACCTGAAAATCCCATTGATGCATATTATTATTTAGGATATCAGTTATTTGTGGTTTCCTTTAATTTCTACAAAAATTCTGGTTATAATACATTGACATTGAATAGATAACATTTTTCTGCCTTGTTAAATATAAATATGAAAGTAGTAGAAATAAAATTGAGCTAATGTTTATCCTCTGTTTTTAATAGGATTTACCTAACCAGTTTTATCGAGATTCTCATACTTTGCATGAAGTACTGAGGTGAGTTTCAGTGAAGTTTCCTAAAACTACAAATTAAATGACAAGTGGCTTAAATTTCAACCTTGCTTGCTGTCTCTTGTTATTTTAGGAGGTATGTGCAGATTGGTCGATGTCCTCTGATATTTATAATTTCTGACAGTCTTGGTGGAGATAATAATCATAGGTTACTGTTTCCCAAAGAAATTCAGGAAGAGTGTGCTATATCAAACATTAGGTAAGAATCAAATTTCTGCTTGAAATTTCACATACATATTTTAAAATTCATCATGTAAACTGCTGTCTTTCTTTATAAAACTTTCAGTTTCAACCCAGTGGCACCAACAATTATGATGAAATTTCTTAATCGAATAGTGACAAAAGAAGCTAATAAGGTAAATCTCTTAAAACCTGATTAATTTGAATTTTTTTTAACTTAATGGATTTTATTTCAGTTATAGGTGTACATAATAATTTGAATCTTAAAATTATAAAAAGCCAAAGGTGGTATTATATAAACTTGAGGAGTTGGAGATACGGATTGTTTCAGTTTTTAAAAGTAAAAATTTTGGAGTTCCTGTTGTGGCTCAGCATTAACTAACCTGGCTAGTATCCATGAGGATGCACATTTGATCCCTGGCCCCGCTCAGTGGGTTAAGGATCCGGCATTGCTGTGAGCTGTGGTTTGGGTCACAGATGTGGCTCAGACCCTATGTTGCTGTGGCTGTGGTGTAGGCTGGCAGCTGCAGCTCGGATTTGACCCCTAGCTTGGGAACTTCCATATGCTGTGGGTGCCTCCCTAAAAAGACCAAAAATAAATAAATAAATAAATACAAAGTTTTAATTCTACTCATGAGGCATGTCATTTTAGAAAATGTAGAAAATACTGATTTTAAAAATCCTTAACCTTTTTCCTACTTTTAAACTTAACTTTTGTTTTCACATTGAGGTAAATTTCCCTTTGCTTGGCTTAGTGTTCTAAATTATGTCCATTATCAAGAAACTGTTGGAGTTCTGGCATTGTCTCTGAGCTGGTATGGATTGAATCCCTGGCCCAGTACAGTGAGTTAAAGAATTCAGTGTTGCTGCAGCTGTGGCATAAGTTGCAGCTGCAGCTCACGTTCAATCCCTGGCCTGGGAACTTCCGTGTGCTACAGGTTTGGCCACAAAAAATAATAATAATAATAAATAGAAATTAAAATATATGTATTAATTTTTTGATTATTATGTCTTAGGTGATAGCATAAGTAAATCACTGTATCTTACTTAATTATGAGAACTTTTCAGGTATACTATTACAAGTCCTAGAATTAAAAAATTGCTGATTACTATTATGATAAAGAATAAATAAACCCAGTGTTCAAGTTCCCATCATGGTTCAGTGGTTAATGAATCCGACTAGGAACCATGAGGTGGTGGGTTCGATCCCTGGCCTTGCTCAGTGGGTTAAGGATCCAGCATTGCCATGAGCTGTGGTGTAGGTCGCAGATGTGGCTTGGATCTGGCGTTGCTGTGGCTGTGGTGTAGGCCGGCAGCTATAGCTCCAATTCAACCTGTAGCCTGGGAACCTTCATATTCTACAAGTGCGGCCCTAAAAAGCAAAAAAAAAAGAAATGAAAAATTAGAAACAGATTGAGTCCACTAGAGGGAGCAGTTACTGTGGTGAACTATTATGTCCATTAGTGTTTTGAAAATATTTAGTGACGTGTAAATACAATTTAATGTCAAGTTAAAAATAACAAGATGCAAAGTTACATGATAATCCTAATAATAGAAATGATGTTTTCACCCTTGATATATATCAGATGCTATGCAAAATATTTTTACTGTATTTATAGGAAAAAAGATCTTTAGTCTTTCCTGATATCATTAGGTATATAAAGTGTGGAAGGAACTGCTCATCACAGGTTTTGGCCACGTTTGCGTGTTCATAGTAATTAACATCCATGGTATTTCTTTAGCTACCAAGGATCATGATTTCCAATTACATTTCCTTACTGGCAAGTAATCCATATCTAGAATTTTTCAAAAACAAGTATTCAAAACAATTTTTTTTTAGGGCCACACCTGTGGCATATGGAAGTTCCCAGGCTAGGGGTCGAATCCGAGCTACAGCTGCCAGCCGGCCTACACCACAGTCACAGCAACGCCAGATCTGAGCCATGTCTGTGACCTACACCACAACTCACGGCAGTGCTGGATTGTTAACCTACGAGTAAGGCCAGAGATCGAACCCGCAACCTCATGGTACCTGGTTGGATTCGTTAACCACTGCACCATAATGGAAACTCCTCAAAACAACTTTTAAATGTATGCACATCACAATAAAAATGAAGGTAATCTAGGAGAGAAGGCATGAGCCAGAAAATTTTGTAAAAGAATGATGAAGAGACACTTGCTTTCTAGGTATTAGAACATAATATAAAATTAGAAATTGCAATGGGGTGGTATGAGCATAAGACTAGACAAAAGAAGAAAATGTGAAAACAGCACAGAAATAGGTCAATATGTATAAGTGGGAACTTTTTTTAATTTTTTTTTTTTTTTTTTTGGCCACCCTGCTACCTGTGGAGCTCCCAGGCCAGGGATCAGATCCAAGCTGCAGCTGCAGAGTAAGCTGCAGTTGTGGCAGCATCAGATCCTTAACCCACTCGGCCTGGTTGGGGATCAAACCCTCATGCCATTGCTCCCAAGATGCTGCTGATCCCATTGTACCACGTCAGGAGCTCTGGGAATTTTTAGTATATGATGGAAGTGTCATTTTACATCACTGTAGACATAGTGGACTCTTATGGGTGATAAGCAGTGTTATCATGGATACCCGTATGGAAAAACGTAACTTTGCCTCTTCATAATGTGCACAAAAATAATTTCCAGGTGGGTTAAAAGTTTAAATGCAAAAATTAAAAAAGTATTAGAAAAAAAATATTGACTTTGGGTTGGAGAAAAGTTTTCTTAAGCAGGAATCAAAAGCCTGGGAGTTCCATTGTGGCTCAGCGGAAACTAATCCATGAGGACGGAGGTTCAATCTCTGGCCTCGCTCAGTGGGTTGGAGATCTGGTGTTGCCAGTGAACTGTGGTGTAGGTCCCAGATGCGGCTTGGATCCCGTGTTGCTGTGGCTGAGGCGTAGGCTGGCTGTTATAGCTCCAATTTGACCCCTAGCCAGGGAACCTCCATAATGCCCTAAAATGACAAAAAAAAAAAATAATCAAAAGCCTAAAAGTTGTGAATTTACTTAAAAAAATGGAGAACTTAGGAAATAACAGGTATGGTAAACAAAGTTTAAAGGACAAGTAGGAGAATGAAAGAAAACATTTATATGTTGTCACAGAAAAGGACTAACAGGAGTTCCTGCAGTGGCACAGTGGGTTAATGATCCGTTTTGTCTCTTTGGAGGCGCCAGGACTCTCAGCACAGTGGGTTAAGGATCTGGTGTTGCCTGTTGCTGCAGCTTGGATTCAATCCTTGGCCTTGGAACGTGCATGGCTGAAAAAGAAAAAAAAAGGAAAATAGGATTTTTTTCTTTGGTTTTTGTTTTAGAAAATAGTTTTTCTAATTTTGATTTTCTCATTTTAGAATGGAGGAAAAATTATTGTCCCTGATAAAACTTCTCTAGAGTTGCTCTGTCAGGGATGTTCTGGTGATATCAGAAGTGCAATAAACAGCCTCCAGTTTTCTTCCTCAACAGGTAACTGTGAAAGATACACTTATAGTATTATATAGGTGACTAGCTTTTTCTTAATTGGTTATGAAATAAAATCAAACTAAACATTTTAATTTAAAATTGATATATATCTATCTCTGCTTACTATTTTTTAATTGACACTGTAATAAAATTATGTGTGCACATGCATATACATATCCCTATGTGTCACCATAAATACCCATCTGAGACAAGAAGCTAATTCATTTATGTGGTTTGCCGCTTTGCCCTTTGAAGTTAGTTTGGAATGAGACTTGCTAAGAGAAAATCCTGGCTCTGCCACTTTTTAGTGACTTAATTTTGCAAGTGACTTAATCTTTCTATGCCTTTATTTTCTCACCTTTCATATGAGAACCTTTCTTATTGGGCTGTGCGAAGAGTAAGTAAGATAATACTTGTAGAATGTTTATTCCAGTGCTTGACAAATGTCCAACTATTAATGGATTTAATGATAGTTTATATAGGATATGTTTAACAAATACATTTCCACTTATTTATAAGGGTGCTATAGCAAAGAACACCACTAATGGCAGTGAATTAATTTTCCTCTTAATGGTCGTAGTTACTGCACAGTCCTCATCAGGAAGCACTCAAGTGACCTAATGATGCTTAACACCGAAGAACTGACCTTAAAAAATTAAAAGCTCTTGGGAGCTTTCAGAGTCCAGCTGAGTTCCTAGTTTCTACCCACAAGTATAACCTGTTCGTTTAGTTACATCTTTGTTTTTCAAAGTAACTGTACACAAGTAGGAAGCCTAACACCACGAAACCAGAATTCTGCTTCTTCCTGTAGAAATAAAAATGTAAATGTTGCTTAGGTTCACTATACGAATTATGGGTTTTGAAGGCTGAAGTAGATCAGTCTGGGATCCTAACTATTTATAACATTATTGCTCTGAGCTCAGAAATTGTAAATGGAAGAAAATGGTAATTTTTTTTTTTTTTGTCTTTTTGTCCTTTTATGACCGCACCCACGGCATATGGAGGTCCCCAGGCTAGGGGTCTAATCGGAGCTGTAGCTGCCAGCGTAGGCCACAGGCACAGCAACGCGGGATCCGAGCTGCGTCTGCAACCTACACCACAGCTCACGGCAACGCCAGATCTTAACCCACTGAGCGAGGCCAGGGATCGAATCCACAACCTCATGGTTCCTAGTCGGATTCGCTTCTGCTGCGCCACAATGGGAACTCCCGAAAATGGTAATTTTTGAGTGGGTCAGGGACTATATTAACAATTACATATGTTTTTTCATTTAATTCTCAGACCAGCCTAATGAGATAGACACTAGGATTCAAACCCAGATTCTGTGTTTTTGTGCCATTTCAGGCTGCTTGTCTGAAATCATACACTCTGGGTTCTAAACAGTAGATTTCCCAAGGAAATTTGAACACAAATTGATAAATTGGAGACTGTTCAAATCAGTAAAGAGGCAATACAGCATCCCTGTTAAGCACAATTATAGAACCAGACTGCCTGAATTCAAATCACTTACTAGCTGATGACCTTTACCCAGTTACTCAACCTCTATATCTCATTTCCTTACACTGTGTAATAACAGTTTTCCCCATCAGTTGTTATAAGAACTAAATTAGCATATACTGTGCACCAAGAACAGTACCTTGTGCATCGCACCCTGAGAAATCAAGGTGATGTGACTGTGTTAGAGAATGTGTCCTTGTGTGTGTGAAAGTTTGAAATCTGTCATGACATACTTCTAGATGTTTAACTATTAGTAATTGAAACTATTTTAACTATTAGTAATTGAAAGAGGACTGTGACTCAGTTTGTATAACTTCATAATTATTTATTAGAAAAACATTTAATTAGAATACTTGGTGTAACTATATCTGAAATGTTCTCAGTTTTAATTTTCATACTTTAATTTTATTTTAAATATTATTGCTTGAATGTATATTATTTAGGAAAGAACAATTTATGGCCAAGGAAAAAAGGAACATCTTCATTAAAATCAAATGCTGCACTGTCAAAATCAAAACGAAGACAAAAACCTGATAGGGTTTTTGAAAATCAAGAGGTCCAAGCTATTGGTGGCAAAGATGTTTCTCTCTTTCTCTTCAGAGCTTTGGGAAAAATACTATATTGTAAAAGTAAGACAACCTCATATACTTTTTAAAAACCTGTTACTGGTCTTATAATTGAAATAAAATAGCATGTCATGTATTTGGCTCAGTTGTAAGACAGCTAGGACTAGGTCAGATACTGTTTGGTAAGGCCTAAGACATAGGAGGAAAATGTATTTAGATAGAGTTTTATTGAACTATGAGTGGGATTAAACATATATACCAACTGTTGAAAAATCTTCAAATGAGAGGTGCTATATAATTATAAGGGTGGTGTTATTTTTAATAATTCCAGACATTTTTTTTAATAGGGGCATCTTTAACAGAATTACACTCACCTCGATTGCCTTCTCATTTATCAGAGTATGAACGGGACACATTGCTTATTCAACCTGAGGTAAAGTCTTTATTTTTTTTTTGTTTTTTGTTTTTTTTAGGGCCGCATCTGCAGCATATGAAGGTTCCTAGGTTAGGAGTCAAATCATAGCTACAACTGCCGGCCTACACCACAGTCACAGCAATGCCAGATCTGAGCCACGTCTTCGACCTACACCATAGCTCACGGCAATGCCGGATCCTTAACCCACTGAATAAAGCCAGGGATCAAACGCACAACCTCATGATTCCTAGTCAGATTCGTTAACCTCTGTGCCACGATGGGAACTCCTGAGGTAAAGTCTTTAATAACACTTAGTACTATTTACAGGATATATATTACTTAGATTTGTGTTCCTATACTTTCTTTTTTTTTGTCTTTTTAGGGCTGCACCCGCGGCATATGGAGGTTCCCAGGCTAGGGGTCCAATTTGAGCTGCCAGCCTACGCCACAGCCACAGCAACGTAAGATCTGAGCTGCATCTGCGACCTACACTACAGCTCACGGCAATGCCAGATTCTTAACCCCCTGAGCGAGGCCAGGGATCGAACCAGCAACCTCATGCTTCCTAGTCGGATTCGTTTCTGCTGCACCATGACGGGAACTCCATGTGTTCCTCTATGTTTGATCACTGAATTTTTACTGAAATTATTTATACTTCTTTTTACAGGAAGTAGTAGAAATGTCACACATGCCAGGAGATTTATTTAATTTATATCTTCACCAAAACTACATAGATTTCTTCGTGGAAGTGGATGATCTTGTGAGAGCCAGTGAATTTCTGAGTTTTGCAGATATCCTCAGTGGTGACTGGAATGTAAGACCATTTGGCTTAAATGTCTTTATTACTGTTACTTCAGAATTGAGAAGGAATGTTTACTTTTTTTTTTTGCTTTTTAGGCCCTACCCACAGCATGTGGAGATTCCCAGGCAAGGGGTCTAATCGGAGCTATAGCTGCCAGCCTGCACCACAGCCACAGCAACACAGGATCCCAAGCCATGTCTGTGATCTACACCACAGCTCACGGCAACGCTGGATCGTTAACCCCCTAAGCAAGGCCAGGGATCGAACCTGCAAGCTCATGGTTCCTTGTCGGATTCATTAACCACTGCGCCACAATGGGAACTCCAGAAATTTACCTTTATTATAAGTATTTGGTGCTATTTTAAGTAGCTTCTTAATATCTATGACAAAATTAATTCGTCCACCTAGTGTTTATAATGAAGTTTCATCAGTAAATCTGGTTTTTCCATTTTTTTTGGTCTTTTTTTGGGGGGCCGCACATGTGGCATATGGAGGTTCCCAGGCTAGGGGTCCAATCGGAGCTGTAGCCGCTGACCTACACCAGAGCCACAGCAACATGGGATCCAAGCCACGTCTGCAGCCTACACCACAGCTCATGGCAATGCCAGATCCTTAACCCACTGAGCAAGGCCGGGAATCAGTCCCTCATCCTCATGGATACTAGCTGGTTTATTACTGCTCAGCCGCAACGGGAGCTCCCAGATCTGATTTTTCTATGACGATATAACACTGATTTTTACTATAGTTATTTTGTGATTATAGAAATAATACATAGAAAATTTGACAACTGTTAAAAAGTAGATAGAAGGGAAAGAACTGTGTTTCTTTCTATACTTTGTGCTACTTAACATTTTAACAGTGTTTTCTGACTGGTACAGTAGTCACACTAGTTACATTTCAGCATTTGATAGCTACATGTAGCTAGTAACTACTGTATTGAACAGCCCACATACAAAACATTTTCATTGCAGAAAGTTCTGCTGGACAACACTATTTTGATATATTAATGTTTCTCTGTGTTATAAATACTGAAATAGCGTTAACAATCAAAATCAGGAAAAATACAGTAGAGACATGATATAGTTTCTGTGTTAGAGTTTCATTATTCAGCAGTTGTATTTGCTTAATTTTTTTATATTTCTTCATATTCATTTTGAAATTTTCTAACCTCTTGACAAATTGAAAGAATAGTACAGTGAACACCTATATACTTTTAATTTTTTTTCACCAGTTTTTCGTTTTGCCACATGTGCTTAATTTGTATGTATTTATACCCTTGTTTTGGCTGAATAATTAGAAAGTAATTGCAACATCAGGGCACTTAATACTTAAGCATGAATAAAGACGTTCTATTATACCTATAATAGCATATCACCCCTAAAATTAACATAAATTCAGTCACATACCATCCTTGTTCCTATTTTCCCAGTTGTCTCAAAAATATATTTAAAGTTGTTTCCGTCACCCCCAACCAACACGCAGTTAATATTCACACATTTCATTATTGTTGTCTCAATTGAATTTGCTTTCAGTAATTTTGTAGCCCTATTAATTTTAGGGCCGTGGTCAGTTTGGAAAAAAGGTGAACATATAGTTCTAAACATGGTTAGGCTCTTTTTTGGTGTTAGTAGTACCAATCAGTACTATTTTATAGATCTCTTGTTTCCTTTATTTCACATCTTGTCTCCTTTTTTAGACGCGCTCTTTACTCAGGGAATATAGTACGTCTATAGCTGCGAGGGGTGTGATACATTCCAACAGAGCCCGGGGATTTGCTCATTGCCAAGCAGGAGGATCAAGTTTTCGACCCTTGCACAAACCCCAGTGGTTTCTAATAAGTAAAAAGGTAAAAAAAAAAAATTGTACATTTTCAACAAGTGAACTATAAGTGAATATAAATTATATCTCAGTAAAGGGTTTTTTTGGGCCGACCCTCAGCTTATGGAGTTCCCAGGCCAGGGATCAGATCCAAGCCACAGTTGCAGCCTATGCTATAGCTATTGCAATGCCACATCCTTAACCCACTGTGCCGGGCCAGGGATCGAACCTATGTCCCAGTGCTGCAGAGGTGCTACCAATCGCATTGTGCTACAGCAGGAACTCTGGTGTTTTTTAATTAAAAAAGTGGAGGGGTAGTTCCCGTCACGGCTCAGAGGGTTAAGAATCTGACTAGTATCCATGAGGATGCAGGTTCAATTCCTGGGCTCACTCTGGGTTAAGGATACAGCGTTACCATGAGCTGTGCATGTGGATTGCAGACATAGCTCAGAACTAGCATTGCTGTGGCTGTGGCTGTGGCTGACAGCTGCAACTCTGATGTGACCTGTAGCCAGGGAACTTCCATATGTCACAGGTGCAGCCCCAAAAACAAAAAAAGAAAAAAAAAGAATTATGATAAAACAAAAAGGGCATGTTTCTTAAAGGCTTAGCCCTTTTTTTTTTTTTAAGGAAAAATCACTCAAAATTTGAATGCTTATACCTATTTTATTAGAGCCAGAGTATACAGGCCTACCATGTTTAACTGAGCTTTACTTTATTAAAGTGCTTTATAGGTAATGCATTTTTTGCAAATTGAAACCTGGTGGAAATCTTGTGAAACCTGGTGGCAATCTTGTGTCAGGCAAGTCTGTCAGCGTCATTTTTCCAGTAGCATTTGCTTCATGTCTCTGTCACATTTTGATAATTCTCTAAATATTTCCAACCCTCCACCAGCACAAAGATTTTGACTCAACAAAAGCTCAGGTGATAGTTAACCTTTTTTAGTAATAAACATTTTTAAATTAAGGTGTGTGCATTTTTTTTAAACATAATGCTATCGCACACTTAATAGACTAGAATGTAAGCATGACTTTTCTTTTTTTTTTTTTTGCCTTTTGTCATTTTATGGCCGCACCTGCGGCATGTGGAGGTTCCCAGGCTAGGGGTCTAATCGGAGCTGTAGCCACTGGCCTACACCACAGCCACAGCAACGCAGGATCCGAGCTGCGTCTGCAACCTACACCACAGCTCACGGCAATGCCGGATCGTTAACCCACTGAGCAAGGGCAGGGATCGAACCCGCAGCCTCATGGTTCCTAGTCGGATTCGTTAACCACTGCGCCACGACGGGAACTCCTAAGCATGACTTTTATATGCAGTGGTAAAAAACAGAATTTGTGTGACTTGCTTTATTGTGATACTTTATTGCACTGATCTGGAACTGAACCCACATTAGTCCCTGTAGTTATATTTTATTTATTTATTTTTTTAAGGCCGTACCTGCGGCATGTGGAAGTTCCCAGGCTAGGAGCTGAATCGGAGCTATAGCTACTGGCCTACACCACAGCCACAGCAACGCATGGTCCAAGCTGCATCTACAGTTTATACCACAGCTCATGGCAACGGTGGATCCTTAGCCCACTGAGCAAGTCCAGGGATCGAACACGCATCCTCATGGATACTTGTCAGATTCGTTTGTGCTGCACCACTATGGAAACTCCAATTATATTTTACTTTTAATTGAAAACAAATCCTGGCTTTACCTCTAACCGTCTGGACAAGTTATTCACCTAGTATGCCCTTAGTTTCCGCAGCTATAAGTGTAGAGGATTGAATTATTTGGAAATCAAAAACAGATGGCCCACAGGTTGAATAAACACATAGATTTTTAAAAATTAACTGCCAATCTTTAAAAACTAGTATAGTAATTAAAACTCGGATAAGGATATCTGGCCTCAGAAATTGTGGAGTCTCTTTAGAAAAAAAAAAAAGGGAAATTAAGGCCACACTGGTCTGTATTTTCCATGGCAACAATAAAAACTAGTATAATAATTAAAACTTGGATAAGGATATTTAGCCTCAGAAATTCTGGAGTCTCCTTGGAAAAAAAAAAAGGGAAAGTAAGGCCACACTGGTCCTTATTTTCCATGGCAACAATAAAAACTAGTATAATTAAAACTTGGATAAGGATATTTGGCCTCAAATTCTGGAATCTCCTTGAAAAACAAAAAAAGGGGGGAAAGTAAGGCCACACTGGTGTGTATTTGCCATGGCAGCAGTCCTCCAGCCAAGTATTTTCTGCCTGCTGGAGATGGGAGCAGTCAGTACCGCCGTCTCCCGCTGCTCTCCTGCACTGATTTCTGTTGTCTGCCTAGCTCTGAGTTCCTGACCTCTGAACTAGGTCGTCTCTAAGATGTCTTCGAGTTCTAAAATCACAAAGCTAAGTATGAACCTATCATTTCTTACCTAAGAAAAAAAATTAATGGATTTCTTGGTGAATTTCATAACTCTTAAGTAATCTATGTCCCTTATTGACTTGCTTTGCTCTTTATAGCATATATGTTAATTCTGTAATCATTACATATACACAATCTAAGATTGCTAGCTCCTCGAAGGCAAGAGATTGTGCCTTTCTTCTCATCACTGTAACGTTGTGCCTTGTGTTAACTAAGAAAATATATTCTTTTATTGAAAGACAATATCCTCACATAATTTGTGATGTATGTATGTGTGCTCATAAACTGAATTCCTTTCATTTTTAAGTTTGTTTTTCTTCTACTTTGTCTCTTAAAAGTTCTTAATGCTGTTATATCGAATGTCATTGGTTGAGTAGGTAAGATGCTTTATTAGATAATGTGGGTCCTAGCATTAGTTATAAAGGACAAATTAGGAAAAGGCTTAAAGTATGTTTGTAGTATATAAACCCATATACATTGTGATAAAATAAACTTAGTTTTTCTAGGAATAGACATCTATATCTAAAGTTTAATTTTTCATTTCACCTTTTTACCCCTTCTCTACAGTATCGAGAAAATTGCCTGGCAGCAAAAGCACTTTTTTCTGACTTCTGCTTATCGCCGGTATGCCTCCAAACTCAGCTGTTGCCATACCTTGCATTGTTAACTATTCCAATGAGAAATCAAGGTAATAACATGGGTTTTTATTATCCCCAAGAAGTAATGTTTTATAAAATTATCTTTTTGTGGGTCAACTCATTGCTGTATACCAGTGAGACTGTTTTTTTCCCTTTCTTCTTCTTCTTCTTTTTTTTTTTTTTGTCTTTTTGCCTTTTCTAGGTCCGCACTTGCGGCATATGGAGGTTTCCAGGCTAGGGGTCTAATTGGAGCTGCCAGCCTACACCACAGCCACAGCAACACCAGATCCAAACCGCGTCTGCAAACTACACCACAGCTCACTGCAACGCCAGATCCTTAATCCACTGAGCAAGGACAGGGATCGAACCCTCAACCTCATGGTTCCTAGTCGGATTCATTAACTGCTGCACCACGACGGGAACCCCTCCCTTTCTTCTTTGAACCAGAATTGATACTTTTTTTTTTTTTTTTGTCTTTTTGCCTTTTATGTAGAGCCGCACCCGCGGCATATGGAGGTTCCCAGGCTAGGGGTCTAACAGGAGCTGTAGCCGCCGGCCTTCGCCACAGCCACAGCAACGCAGGATCCGAGCTGCGTCTGCAACCTACACCACAGCTCACGGCAACGCCGGATCCTTAGCCCACTGAGCAAGGCCAGGGATTGAGCCCGCAACCTCATGGTTCTTGGTTGGATTCGTTAACCACTGAGCCACGAAGGGAACTCCGATACATGCTTTTTGATTAAAAAAAAAAGAAAGCAAATCGGAGTTCCTGTCATGGCTCAGTGGTTAACGAACCCGACTAGCATACATGCGGATGCAAGTTCAACCCCTGGCCTCGCTCAGTGGGTTAAGGATATGGTGTTGCTGCGAGCTGTGGTGTAGGTCACAGACATGGCGCAGATCCCGTGTTGCTGTGCCTGTGGCGTAGGCCAGCGGCTATAACTCCAATTCAACCCCTAGCCTGGGAACTTTCATATGCCACCGGTGTGGCCCTAAAAAACAAAAAAAAAGAAAGCAAATAATATAAAAGTATATAAAGTAAAAATTGAAAGTCTCCTATAAGCACAGGTAATTCCTTTTGACAGGTTAGTGTAAATTCTAGACTTTTTTCTGTGCGTATACTGATATGAGATACAAGCTTTAATTTGCTATTGTCACCTACCATGGGCAGTGTTCTATTCTTATAAATTAGTGCAAAGCAGCCCTGGAGGCTGGTAGGTCCAAAGACAAGGTCCTAGCAGAGCTAGTGTCTGGTGAGGGCCTGCTTCCTAGTTGGCAGATGGCCGTCTTGTCATTGCATTCTCCCATGATGGAGAGCAGAGCAAGAGAGAGCTGTCTCTACGGTCTCTTCTATGAGGGCACTAGTCCCATTCATGAGGGTTCTACCATCATTACCTAAGCACCTCCCAAGGCTCCATCTCCTAATACCATCACTTCGTGGAGTTAGCTTTTTTTTTTTTTTGGCTTTTTTTGCTTTTTAGGGCTGCACCTGCATCATATGGAGGTTCCCAGGCTAGGGGTCGAATTGGAGGTACAGCTGCTGGCCTATGCCACAGCCGTAGCAACATCAGATCCTAGCCACAGCTCACGGCAGCGCCAGATCCTTAACCCACAGAGTGAGGCCAGGGATTGAACCCACAACCTCATGGTTCCTAGTCGCATTCATTTCTGCTGCGCCACAATGGGAACTCCCTGGAGTTAGCATTTCCAAATACGGTTTGGGGGTAAGAGAAATATTTAGTCAATAACATCAATGCCAAAATATACTCAAATCTAACTCATATGTTTTCAAATTTTGTAATTTTTTTTTTTTTTTTTTGTCTTTCTTGGGTGCACCTGCGGCATATGGAGGTTCCCAGGCTAGGGGTCCAATCGGAGCTACAGCTGCCAGCCTGCACCACAGCCACAGCAATGCCAGATCCAAACCGTGTCTGCGACCTACACCACAGCTCACGGTAATGCCGGATCCTTAACCCACTGAGCTCGGCCAGGGATCAAACATACGTCCTCATGGATACTAGTCAGGTTCGTTAACCACTAAGCCACGACAGGAACTCCAAAATTTATTCTAATTCTATTCAACCTTATTTCATTTAGCATGTCATCATGTTATATTATGTGTCAGAATTTCTTTCCTTTTTGAGGCTGAAAGATATTATATTGTATATATTTTCTACATTTTGTTTATCCATTCATATGTTGATGGATACTTCAGTTGCTTCCATTTTTTTGACTATTGGGAATTATGCTGATGTGAGGATGTGGATATACAGATATCTCTTCGAGACCTTGCTTTCAATTCTTTTGCATGAATGCCCAGAAGCGGAATTGCCAGATAATATAGTAATTCTATTTTTAATTTTTTGAGAAACTGCCTTACCATTTTTCATAGCAAGTACACCATTTTATATCCCCACTAGCAGGACACAAGGGTTCAGCTTTCCCCATCCTTGCCAAACCTTGTTGTTTTCTGGGGGTTATTTTGATGATAGCCATCCTAAGAGGGGTGAAATAGTATCTCATAGTTTTGATTTGCATTTTGCTAACAATGTGTGATTTTAAGTATCTTTTCATGTGCTTTTTGGCTGTTCTTCTTTACAGAAGTATCTATTTAAAGCTCTTTTTTTAGGAGTTCCCCACTTACTCAGCAGGTTAAGGATCATGCTGTCGCTGCTGTGATTGGGTTGTTGATGTGGCGTGGGTTTGATCCCCGGGCCAGGAATTTCCACATGCCGCATGTGCAACCTAAAATAAAATAAAATAAAACTTTTTTAAAATCTCTGTTTCAGCTCAAATTTCTTATATCCAAGATATTGGAAGGCTTCCTCTGAAGCGACACTTTGGAAGGTAAGATGATCATTTTAATTTTCAAAGAGCTGTTCTGAAATGTTCACTGAATACATTCATTACCTTTTATTCATTATACAGTCAATAAATGTTATCTGTAAAATCCAAGAAACACATTATAGTACTGGTGGTTAAAGACCATATGATTATATTATAGACCCATGTGTTACATAACAGCATATTTTCACCAGTTCGGAATGAAACATCAGGCTAAATGCAATCATTGAATCACAGAAGCAGAGGAATTTTCAAAATCCTTTAATTCAACAAATCTTGCATGTCTGAAAACCTCTTTTCAGCTTTCCTGCCAAGAGGTATTCTGTATTTGGACACCACAGCGATCAGAAGTTACCTCAAAAGACAGCACTGTCTTTTTTCTTTTTCATAGAAAAGTCAGAAAAGTGAAAAAATATATAGAAATATAGATAGAAACCTATATCTTTGTTGTTCATTTTATTGCAAAATGGCTTCAGGACTCACATCAGTGATTAAGCACAGTGCCTAAATTTCATTTCTACTTGGCTTATTTGTAGAGTCAAATTACGCACTTAGGCATTCTAAAAAGGTTTAAAAAGAGCTTGCTTCATGGTTCCAAGGACAAAAATAGATGATAGTAATAGCACCTGTTACCCCTTCTACTAGTTCTATTCCTGGTCCCAAATGGAAAACTTGCTTATCTGGGTTTTTTTTTCCCCCTTCATTCATAGATTATTAAAGGCCTTTGTAGTGTTCATGGTTTCTTCTGCATAATGACTTGGCAGTGGGGACCCATCTTTCCTGTTATGTAAAAGACAGTGGGGGATGTATCTTACAGTATCATCCGCCTTGGATGTGATTAGGACTCGCACCTTTTGGAGTTCCCATCGTGGCTCAGTGGAAACGAATCCGACTAGGGACCATGAGGTTGCGGGTTCGATCCCTGGCTTCCCTCAGTAGGTTAAGGATCCGGCGTTGCTGTGAGCTGTCGCAGACTCGTCTCGGATCCCGCGTTGCTGTGGCTGTGGTGTAGGCCGGCAGCTGTAGCTCCGATTCGACCCCTAGCCTGGGAACCTCCATGTGCCTCGGGTGCAGCCCTAAAATGACAAAAAAAAGATTCAGACCTTTTGTAAATTTTCCTTTTCCCTTCACTGCCCTCTGAATCAAAGAAAAACTGTCTTCACTGATTCCTTTCTTCCTAAGATAGAATAAAAAGAATGGAAGTCTTCACTCTTTTATCATTGGTTCAACTACTTGATCTGAACTGGGAGGCAGGATTTGTCAGCGCTACTTATTAAAATGACTAGTACTGTTATCTTTCATTTATAATGACCATATTTAACATTATCTTTGATTTATATTGATAATATTAAATATTAAGCTATTTAATACTATTTAATAGCTTCATAGTTTCCTGTAGTTGAACCTACAACTTATTTATGTGCATTTAGCTTGTTCCCAGCTTTTATTATCACAGCGTTCCTTGAAGCTAAATCATCGTGCCCATCAAATACTGTTTATGTAGGATGAATTCCTAGAAATGAAATTAATGGATTGATGGATGTACACCTTTTTGAGGTCTTTGCTCTTTATTGTCACATTGCTTTCAAGAATGTTTTGCCAGTCTTATGCCCATTTACAGTGTTTCAGCGTGTTCTTTTCTCCTAACTCTTGCCACTACAGGGTTTTATTATTTTAAAAGATCTGCAGTTTGAAAGATGACAATATTATTATTATTATTATTATTATTATTATTATTGTCTTTTTGCCTTATCTAGGGCCGCACCCGCAGCATATGGAGGTTCCCAGGCTAGGGGTCTAACAGGAGCTGTAGCTGCTGGCCTTCGCCACAGCCAAAGCAACGTGGGATCCGAGCTGCGTCTGCAGCCTACACCGCAGCTCACGGCAACGCCGGATCCTTAACCCACTGAGCAAGGCCAGGGATCGAACCCACAACCTCATGGTTCCTAGTCGAATTCGTTAACCACTGAGCCACGATGGGAACTCCGACAATATTATTTTAATTTCCATTTAAAAATTACAAATTAGGGCTTCCTGCTTTGGTGCAGCAGGTTAAGATCTGTAGCGGTGAGGATTCAATCCCTGGCCAGATGCAGTGAGTTAAGGATCTGGCATTGCTGCAGCTGTGGCATAGGTTGCATCTGCAGCTCTGATTCGATCCCGGGGTTCAGCCAAAAAAATTTTTTTTACAAATTAGGCTGAATGATTTATTTAGTAGCCATTCTTCTGTAAAGTGTTGATATTTTATGCCTGTTTTTTCTATTCTATTTAATTCTTTTTGTAAGAACTCTTCACTAGAGATATTAACTTGTTAAGTTGTAATGCTTTATTCAGTTTGTCATTTACTTTGTAGTTTTTTGGTTTTTGTTTTTTTTTTTTGTCTTTTTGCCTTTTATGTAGAGCTGCACCCGCAGCATATGGAGGTTCCCAGGCTAGGGGTCTAACAGGAGCTGTAGCCGCCGGCCTTCGCCACAGCCACAGCAACGCGGGACCCAAGCCGTGTCTGCAACCTACACCACAGCTCACGGTTTTTTTTTTTTTTTGACTTTGTAGTTTTTGTGTATAGATAAACCAGAGTGCCTGGCTAAACGGTGAGCCCAAGGAAGATAAATGAGAGACTATAGGAAATGGCTTCAGATTCATCACACTTACGGTGTAATTAAAAGGAATCTCCTCCTTTGATTATTATTAATGTCTATGTTGTGAATCTGGCAGATTGAAAATGGAAGCCCTGACTGACAGGGAGCATGGAATGATAGACCTGGACAGTGGGGATGAAGCCCAGCTCGGTGGAGGGCAGCCTACAGAGGAAGTGCTGCATGAACCCACTCCATCCACTGAACCTGAACCTGAACCTGAACCGCTCTCTCTTCCTTTGAGTCAGAACAGTGGGAGTGAACTGCCTTCCAGCCAGCCTCAGCCCTTTTCAGCCCAGGGAGACATGGAAGAGGAAGACATGATAATAGAAGACTATGAGAGCGATGGGACATAGAAAGTATCCTGCCCATGAATGGATGCTCGACAGACTCATATTCATGTTATTCAGTGGTACTTGAACTGAGATGACAGACTTCAGGTGAATTAGTTTGTTAATTCTTTCCTCTTGTATTTCAGCATAAAGAACTGACTTCTGTTATGTTGAAGTAAATAGAAGATCAAACCATCAAATCTTTTCTTTCTCTAGTATTTATTTAGTCTTGTGAGTGGTGTTGGGAGAGATCAGTGTGTTTATCAGAAAATGTGAAGGAATAATTCAGAACACAGAAACTCTGGGTTGTAAATAAGAATTATAAAACAATTTAGGATGCAATTATAAGTGTAAATAAACTTTGTGCCTTATTCAGTTTCTGGTCTCTAGCTTCTCATAACCATTTTTATATGTTGTACAGTGCAGTATTTTAGATGCTTTCTGGAAACTATTTACATAATTTATATCAAAATTAAAATGTTGAATTTCTTTTTCGTTTCTCCTGCCTTTCAGTATATCGTGTGTCATTGGGCATAGTACAGAGACTCCATCCAGTGCCAAACTTTTTCAAAGACTGGGAAGGAAGGGGGCGGCAACTTTGCCAAGAGAACTTAATCACAGCCTTGACGACCTTTCCAAGCTCTCCTAGCAGAGCCTGGTCGTAGCTATCGCTGGGAGGTGCGGTGGGGGCGGAGTGGGGTGGGGGCACCGACCCGCCCGGGCCGCAGGCGGGAGTCCGGCCCCACAAAGCCGGGCGGGGCGACGCTCGACCCGGCCCCGCCCAGTGAGCCCGAACCGGGTTTCAGAGCCGCGGCGGTGCGCGCGCGCTCTTCCGCCAAGCAGGTGAGTGGGGCGCGAGGGGTGGGGCCCATGTGGCCCGGACGCGAGCGGGGAGGGGCCGGCGGTCCCCGGGCAGGTGCGCGGCGGGGAGGGGGCCCTTGTCCTCCCTCGGCCGCTCGCAGCGTCCCGGGCGCGGCGCGCTCGCCCCTCACCCCCGCCATTACCTGCGGCCGAGGCCGGACGCCGGCGCGGTAAGGAGTGCGGGGCCCGGGGACAGCGGGGCCGGGGCGGGGAAGGGCGGGACGGGAGGGCCCTCGGCCAGCCTGCTTCCCTGCGGCGGACCCAGGTGCCACCTCTGGCCGCGAAGCTGCCGTCCTTCCGGCGCGGGGGTCCCGGCTATCCCGACCTGGGCACGTCCGGCCCGACTTAGTTCTGGCCACTTTGGGGCGGACTCTGGCAAGAGGAAGAGTGCGTTTGCACTTAGAGCCGCAGAGACGGGACGCCACCTGGGTGGGCAGGGCTGCCGGGTGAACGAGGTCGGCGGGGCCGAGGGTGGGGCGGCGAGTCGCGGCCCCGGGAGAGACCCCCGGCGGAATGCTCGGTATCCCGGAGCGCTCGCTCGAGAGTGCACTTAAAACCACGGGGGCTTACCCAGCCCCCTGGAAGCCAGAGACGTCTGAAACCTTCCTAAGGCCCAGCAAAGCTTTAAAGCCAGCCAGCGGTGATTCTGCTGGTGTTAAAGGTGACCGAGCTGAATTCCCGTAACACCTCCCTAAGGACAACCGTTTCTCCTCCCACCGCTTTGGCTTTCTGAGATTTGTGTGCGGCGGGAGTGGAGTCAGGGCCCCGGACGGGGGCTCGAACAAAACAAAGACTCGCTGAGCCTCAGCGTGCAAATTCTAAGTGGACTCTCAGTGACACCAGGAGTACCAAGATGCCCAAATGTGGTAAAATACAGTTGACCATTCCTTTCTAAATTACGTAATTTGCTATTCCACAATTCTTCAATTTGGTAAGCTTGGCCTTTTATTTTAAACATTGATAAGATGATCTAATTCTAATAAACTGCTTTTCACAGGTGAAGAGCGTGAGTTAAATCCATAACGGTGACACGCATTTTTGCCAGTGAATGAAACAACCGGTGTCCTTTAAATGCCTGTATATCAAAGATACTGCAAGATATGTAAAACTTGCAAAGTTATTTGTTGTGCTTTTGCCTTTACTTTTTTTTAGGAAAATTTGTTTCAAGAATTAATAGTAATATTATGCATTCCAAGAATTTAATTTTTTTTAGACAACAGTTAAAGAGATAAAAGGCATAAAAATAACTGCTGATTGCTATCATTTAGAGACTTTTTTTCTCTACTATTTTTTTCCTCCTACTTTGCATGGGGTACCATGCTGGGACTCAGTTAATTCTCTAAAATTGGAGTGCCCAGTTTTAGAGAATTAACTGGGAATTAATTCTCAGGTACAGAATTTACACCTCTTCTCCATCTCCACCTGTTACCCAGGTGATTGTTTCTAGTCTTTGGTACCCTTCTGTGGGCAGACTGCCTACTTAATATCTTTACCTGGATTTCTAACTGGTATTTCACACTCTCTTCAGGCTGCTTCTCCCAGGACTTAGCTGGAGGGATGGAGAAATGTTGCAAATAAAATAATCTGATGTGTGAGATCTGCTTTAATCTCTTGTCAGAAGGAATAAGGTAGGGAGTGTGGAGTAAATAAAAGAGGTTATACCTGGCCTCGCTCAGTGGGTTAAGGATCCAGCATTGCCGTGAGCTGTGATGTAGGTTGCAGACGCGGCTCAGATCCCGCGTTGCTGTGGCTGTGGCGAAGGCCAGCGGCTACAGCTCCGATTAGACCCCTAGCCTGGGAACCTCCATACGCCGTGGGTGCGGCCCTAGATAAGGCAAAAAGACAACAACAACAACAAAAAAAAGTGGTTATAAGTTGATAATTATTGAATGTGGTTGATGGTACAGAAGGTCTCATAATACTATACATTCTACTTTTCGTTGTGTTTGAGGATTTCTATAATAAGAATTTTTAATTCCTTGTGCATGGAATTTGACCTCTTCTCGCTATCTCCATTGCTACCACCGTGGTCTGTCAGATTACAATTGGAGCCTTGAACGACACAAGTTTGAACCATTTGTATGCAGGGTTTTTTTCCAGTTAATATGTACTGCAGTATTACATGGTCCGCACTGGTTGAATCCCTGGCTTCTGAACCACCTCTGCAGAGTACTGACTGTAAGGTTATACTCGGATTTTTGACTTGAAGAAGTGTTGGCGCCCCCGCCTCCTGTGGTGATCGAGGGTCAACTGTGTTTCAGTGGCCTTCTAACCTGTCACCCTGCTTTTGCCCTTTTCTCCCGGAATGTACTCTTGACACAGCATCCAGAGTGATGCTTTTAAAACAAGACAGCTCGTGTCCCTCCTCTACTCGAGAATCTTCCAGTGACTTCTCATTTAATTCCCAGTAGACACCTAAATCCTTTCTAATGATTTTCAAGCCCTAATAATTCAGATGGCCTTCCTTCTACTAGTTACTCTTTCACTTGCTCTGCTGCTACCATGGTGGTCTCCATGCCTTAGCACTTCTGGACATGGCGAGCACTCCTGCTTCAAGGCTTTTGCACTGGCTGTTCCATCTGCCTGGAACACCTCCCGCTGATACCGGCCTGGCTTCCTCCTCCATCTCCTTCGTTTCTATGTTCAGATGTCATGTTCTCTCTGAAGACTTACCTGGTCCCTCTGTTTAAAATTATAACACTCTGCCCACACTGCCTTTCTTATCCTCTTTCTGAACTTATTCATTGCCATCGGGTATGTTTCACTTGCCTTATGTGTCACCCCCTGCGGGAACTTAAGCTCCATGGAGCCAGGGATTTCCATCGGCTTTGTTCACTGACACATATTCAGCAAGTCTTCTACATCTTATGCATGGCAGGTGCCCAGTAAATACTTGTCAACTGATAGGTCTCCATTTTAGGAAGTAAAACAGAACAAAGCCATAGAAATTTGTAAATTGTTCAACACCATAAAGGTGGGATTACCAGCTTTCATTTTGAGAACTTTACAGTGCGAAGTACAATGCCATATGCCCAGTGAGTCTTCAGGAAATACTCATTTATGAGCAATTTGAGGGAGAAATTCACTGTGCCTTAAACCTAGTAGTTAAACTAGCAAATGATTTCCTTCTTTTTGGATATGTGTTCAGGTCATTGATTTCATGAAAGAAATCTACTGGCTTAATAAAAAGTGGTTTTTTACTTTGCTTTATTTTTTAGGTGGACTGAATACCTTCTAAGATACTTTCTGAATCTCTCCCTGGCAACAGCACATCACCTTTAAATGATTGCTCTGGGAAGAAACATTCGTGGCCATTGCTGCAGCTCAGGGTTGTACTTTGAGAGAATCTTAACCCTTGGTGATGTTTTTTCCGAGAATTCAATTTTTAAAATCTAGTATCAAGGGTTATTATTTGAGAGTGGAAGAAGCAACTCGCCTAATGTGAGTTCCCCAGTTAGGAAGGAAAGAGGATCTCCACAACCAGACTGCTTCTCCTGGGCTATTCCAGAGCAGACTTGAGTTAATGAAAGTGACGAGTATTTGCTGAGCCATCCAATTCTGGTATGCTCCAGCTCTCGAATATGTTGATTTAGATGTTTGAGGAAAGGGACTCTATTTGGAATATGTTAGCATCCTGTGTTATTAAAATTTACTCTCCCTTTTGATTTTTTACATTTTGTTGTTTATAGGGCTCCTAGATAAGTTAGACTTATAAATTTTTTTTTTCTTTTTAGGGCCGCACCTGCGGCATGTGGAGGTTCCCAGACTATGGGTCAAATTGGAGCTACAGCTGCCGGCCTACACCACAGCCACAGCAACGCCAGATCCGAGCCGAGTCTGTGACCTATACCACAGCTCATGGCAACGCCGGATCCTTAACCCACTGAGTGAGGCCAGGGATCAAACCCACATCCTCATGGATGCTAGTCAGGTTCATTAATTGCTGAGCCACAAAGAGAACTCTGATTTATAAGTGTTTTAATTCAGAGCTAAGATTGAAAATTTTGATTGCCTTTATAATCTCACAGAATGATGACTGTATCCCTGCCTAACATAATTGTTAGGTGTGTTAACATATATTTATGTTGTCGCTTTTAAATATCATAGTAATTAGATATGATTATATTGGTTTCCTGCATATGATCTTTTGCTACTGAGTGAATAAAATCAGCGTCATTGAAAGGATAAATAACAGAGCATTTATTAAGTGACAGCTTTGATCTCGGCCCCAGGTGTGCAAATGTCGTCAAATGACGGAAGACCCAGGAATCGGGACAGACACTACGATGAGGTCCCAAGGGAGCTGGACTATCAGGATGGCACCGTAAGAACCTTCCAGACGCTTGATGACAGTGAGCTGGCCGTGAGCGCTGACCCGTTGCCACCGCCCCCTCTCCCGTTACAGCCACCATTCGGCCCCGACTTCTACTCAAGTGACACGGAGGAACCAGCCATCGCGCCAGATCTCAAGCCCGTCAGGCGCTTTGTCCCTGAGTCCTGGAAGAACTTCTTCAGAGGGAAGAAGAAGGACCCCGAATGGGATAAGCCGGTGTCAGACATCAGGTACATCTCTGATGGAGTGGAGTGTTCACCTCCAGCCTCTCCTGCAAGACCGAACCACCATTCACCCCCCGACTCCTGCGAAGGGCCTCAGGGCGGGTCCCAGGGCAGCTACACTTCCCGCAAAGAGGCTGAAGCCATGTTCCCCCACGACCCCTGCGGCTCGCTGGGCCGACACACGCACACAGCGCGGACCTACAGTGAGAAGGTGGAGGAGTATCACCTGCGCTACTCCTACATGAAGTCCTGGGCGGGCCTGCTGCGCATCCTGGGTGTGGCCGAGCTGCTGCTGGGGGCCGGCGTCTTCGCCTGCGTCACAGCCTACATCCACAAGGACAGCGAGTGGTACAACTTGTTTGGATACTCGCAGCCCTACGGCGTGGCGGGCGCTGGCGGCCTGGGCAGCGTGTACGGGGGCTATTACTACACTGGCCCCAAAACCCCGTTCGTGCTCGTGGTTGCCGGCCTGGCTTGGATCACCACCATTATTCTTCTGGTTCTGGGCATGTCCATGTATTACCGGACCATCCTTTTGGACTCCAACTGGTGGCCCCTCACTGAATTCGGGATCAATGTCTGCTTGTTTATTTTGTATATGGCTGCGGCCATAGTCTACGTGAACGATACGAACCGAGGTGGACTCTGCTACTACCCGTTATTTAACACGCCGGTGAACGCAGCCTTCTGCCGGGTGGAAGGAGGGCAGATAGCAGCCATGATCTTCCTCTTTGTCACCATGATTGTGTACCTCATCGGTGCCTTGGTCTGCCTGAAGTTATGGAGGCACGAGGCGGCCCGGAGACATAGGGAATATATGGAACAGCAGGAGGTAAGAGATTTCACAAACTTTGCTCTTTTTGCCTGCTCTTTACTCCCTTCTTAAATATGTGCAGTTCTCAAAACAAAGTGCCCTTTTTTTTTTTTTAAAGTGAGCTAAAGTTCAAAAGGCTTCGCTCATTGTCTGATGTGCCCTGACTAGGGTAACCCACTCTGGTGTGTCTGCACGTAGTCACCAGGGATGTTGAGATAATGCATTGTTTGGTTGGTGGCGTTATTGTCTGTCTGACAAGGGGAAAAACAGGACTACTGGATTTCCACAAAAAAGAGTAATAACATATTCAGTAAAATAAATGTCTCCTCATTAAAGTAGGTATTAAAGTGAGGTTAGAACAGTCGTGATTCTTTAGTATGGTGTATGGTAAGGTTTAATAAAAAAACGCAATTGTTGAGTTATAGGAGGAAAGCGTTCATGTAAATGTTATGATGAGTCCCACTTTCTTCCAGTGGGTTGAACAGCAATATGATGAAGCACATTTGAGTTGCGTTTGTCAAGTATCAGGAAGTTGAGTTGTCATGGACATACTCCATGAAAACTCCGCCAGGCATTTTGATGTTTCAGTCCTACTTTCCAAAGTTAGAATGGGAGGCCTACACTTATTTTTATTTCTAGGATTTAACTAAATATAAGAAGGAGAAGGAGGAGTTCCCATCGTGGCTCAGTGGAAACGACTCTGACTAGCATCCATGATGGTGCAGGTTTGATCCCTGGCCTCGCTCAATGGGTTAAGGATCCTGCGTTGCCGTGAGCTGTGGTGTAGGTTGCAGATGCCGCTCGGATCCTACGTTGCTGTGGCTTTGGCGTAGGCCAGCAGCTACAGCTCTAATTGGACCCCTAGCCTAGGAATCTCCATATGCCACAGGTGTGGCCCTAAAAAGACCAAAAAAAAAAGGGAAGACGGAGGAGAATTAATAATAATAGTGGTAATAGTACCTGGAGGATAAGATTATATTAAAGCCCTATTTTTAAAAAACTTTTTGAATGGTAGGAAAAATATTAGCCTATTTCTGCCGACTAGATTATACCCTGAAATAAGTTGATGTTTTGTTTTCTTCTTCCAAACGGAGTATTTAATAGAATTTCCTATGCCTCTCAGTATTACCTTAAGTATTTTCTGAATTTTAAGTCAACTATACCATGCATTTTTTACCCCACTTTTCCAAAGAATTCCTAGATACAATTGCATATAGTCTATATTGGGCAAAACAGTAGCTACAAATGAAATCCTTCCTTATTTATTTAGTATTTACTTACCTACTTTTTAAAAAAAATCTTATGCCAACTATAATGAAAAAATAAAAATAATTTAAAAAATCTTGTTCGTAAAAACAGCAAAAACTTGACTAACTTTCTGTCGGGTACCTTATGTGTTCTACAGAGAACGCTGTACTTTAGTGTCATAAATTTGTATTTATCTTACTAGAATTCAGCATAGATCCTAGTTTTCTAAAAATTTGTCTTAGCACTGTTAAGCGTATTTCTTAAATTTACATTTGTATATACAAAAGAATTTTAAATTCTAATCAATGTGAAATCCAGGTCATGAAACACACACTTCCTTATAATTTGATATAAGTTTAATAACAATAGAGTTCTTAATATCTTTTCAAAAACCTGTGTTAATATGACTGTAATTTCTCACCAAAAACTTGTTATAAGACTTTGCATAATGGTTGATTAGACTTGAATCACCTCTGCCGTTTGTGTGTTGCTGTAACTTCCTACGTGTTTAAAAGATACAATGACATGTAGGTTTTTCTTCTGTTAACTTTATAATGTAACTGTTCCAAACGCTTTAATTGTGCAAGGTAATGGAAGCCAAGAATAAATAAAATGTCTAGATAAGTCAGAGCAGCTCAGGGTTCCAGCTCTGCTCTCTGCTCCTGATTGACAGGGAATTGCTGTGCTCCCTTCTCCTCTGGTTCTCCACTGGCTCATACAGAAGTGGCCAGTGGAGAAGGAGAAACATCTTTAAAGTTGGGAATCACCATGTGTAAAATTGAGGTTGGGCTATAAATGCACATGGACAAAAATATTTGCAGAGTAGCCTTCACGCACCTCTGAAAAGTCATTTTAACTCTTTTTGTTCCAGAGAAGTGAGCCATCATTGCTATTGAAAAGAAAAATGGTAAGAATGAAGTTCACATTATATTTCATTTCTAGCTTTGTTAAATAATTTTCTCTCTTGTCTGTTTATCTACAGAGTAGATCATTTGTCTATAGAAGTGTATCTATTACATTGAGTTCGTAATAGGACTTTCAGCTTTTTTCCAGTACTAAAAGGACTAAATTATTGACAGGGCTTTTTGTGGCATCTTTTAATTTCATTAGATGAAAGCTGCAAGTGAACATAGTTGGTTATCTTTATTTACATAAATTTTATTTATTTATTTATTTTTGTCTTTTTTAGGGCCGCATCTGCGGCATATGGAGGTTCCCAGGCTAGGGGTCGAATCGGAGCTACAGCCGCCGGCCTACACCACAGCCACAGCAACGCGGGATCAGAGCCATGTTGGTCTTACTCCGCAGCTCACAGCAATGCCAGATCCTTAATCCACTGAGCGAGGGCAGGGATCAAACCCACATCCTCATGGATACTATTCAGATTCATACCGCTGAGCCACTACAAGAACACGTTAATTTTTTTTTTTAATGAAAGTGATTTTCCCAAATTTTCTTGTGCCTCTTTAAAGTTCTGTATTGTTTCCTCCCTTCCCATATTGCATTCAGATGCCAAATCTGTTGTATCGGGAAAGAAATCCCTATTCCACAATTTACTAACTGAGTGACAGTAGACAAGGTACTTGCCCTTCCCGTGCCTTGGTTTCTTCATCCGTAAAATTGGAATCATAAATTCCACCTCACAAGTTTGCTTGAGAGGATTAAATGAGATGCTATTATATTGTAACTATCTGCTATTTCATGCTGTTATAATATGCTGTTCTTATAACTATATGATTATTTACACATACGTAATAATGTATTTTCATCATAATTTTACCTCATTAGAAAAAGTTCTTTTTAAAGATGTTGGGCATTATTTCTAAGCAAGAAGTGAAGACTGCAGGCTTTGGCTTTGTTCACTTCTTTGAAAAGGGAGTATATTCCCCTGGGTCATAATTCGTAAGAGTCTCTCAAATGAATTTTTCTCTCACGCCTCTACCATGACTTCCCAGTTCTCCTGTGGAGCTGACCAGTGTTACCAGTATCTTATGTTTCCTTTCAGAAGTGTGTGAGATATATCTGTTTGTTTTCTTTACTCCCCCTTTTATACAAATGGTAGCCTACTATCCATACTGTTATGCCCCTTATTTTTTTTCACTTAACAATATATTTCTGGAGTTCTTGTCATGGCTCAGTGGTTAACGAATCCGACTAGGAACCATGAGGTTGCAGGTTCGATCCCTGGCCTTGCTCAGTGGGTTAAGGATCCTGTGTTGCTGTGAGCTGTGGTGTAGGTTGCAGACGCAGCTCGGATCCCGCGTTGCTGTGGCTGTGGCGAAGGCCGGCGGCTACAGCTCCTGTTAGACCCCTAGCCTGGGAACCTCCATATGCCACGGGTGCGTCCCTAGATAAGGCAAAAAAAAAAAAAAAAAGACAAAAAAAAACAACAGTATATTTCTAAGATGTTTCCTTATTAGAACATAGAATACTTATTCAGTCTTTGTTAACAACTACATGGTATTGCATTTTTGGATGTACCATGCTTTATTTAACTGTGTATTGACAAGTAAGTTGTTTCTAGTCTCTCACTATTAAAAGCAGTGCTCTAGTGAATAACCTTATACATGCGAGTAGAGACTTATACATACTTACTTCTATATGTATTTACAAGTACACCTCAAAGATAAATTCTGAGAAGTGAATTTCTGGATCAAAAGGTATGTATGTTTTTGTTTTGACTGTCAAATTGCCCAGTAAAAGTTTTACTAATTTCCACCCCCAACAGCACTTCAGGCTTCCTCACACCCTCACCCAACACAGTGTTAGGAAATGTTGATTTCTGTCAACCTGGTAGGTGAAAAATGGTACTAATGTAGTTATTTGCATGACTCTTATCAGGAGTGAGGTTGAGCATTTTTGATATGTTATATTTGCATTTCCTACTCTTATTAACTGTCCATATCCTGTCCAGTTTCTTTTTTACTGGTTTGCTATTTTGTACAAGTTCTTTCTGTTACATGCATTCATTTTGAAAATACCTTTGATGAGGTTTTTTTTTTTAACTTTATTCTCTATGTTGTGACATACAAATACTGTTTGAAAATGTTTTGTTCGTGTTGAAATAAGGTATTTTTTTTGTTTGTTTGCCTTATCTAGGGCTGCACCTATGGCATATGGAGGTTCCCAGGCTAGGGGTCTAAGAGGCGCTGTAGCCGTTGGCCTACACCACAGCCACAGCAACATGGAATCCGAGCTGCGTCTGCGACCTACACCACAGCTCACGGCAACACCAGATCCTTAACCCACTGAGCAAGGCCAGGGATCGAACCCGCAACCTCATGGTTCCTAGTCGGATTCGTTAACCACTGAGCCATGACGAAAACTCCAAAATGACGGATTTTTTAAGCAAATGAACAGCAGCTTGTCCAAGGCATCATGATTAATACTTTAGTGTCATCATTAATTTATTCATTGAACAAACATGCCAGTGAGGCTGTGGACCAGTGATATGGATTCAACAAGGAGTAGTATCTCCAGTTTCCAGGGACTTACCAATCTAGGGAAAAAGAAAAACAGGGAGTTCCCTGGTGGCGTAGCGAGTGGGTTAACAATTTGGTGTTGTCATTGCTGTGGTGTGTAATCGCTGCTTGTGACACGGGTTCTATCCCTGGCCTGGGGAACTTTTTTTGCATGTCACAGGCATGACCAAAAACAAACAAAAAAATAACAACAAAAAATCACAGACCAACAATTAGTACACTGTGATTGTGTCTGAGTGTGAGAGAGAAGGCAAGCAAGAACTGCAAAACTAAACTAAATAACTTACTTAGAGATTTGAGTTTCTCTGACATGTCCTGGGGAAATCGATTCATGGATGATAATGTCTCAGATTCAGCGTTGTTAATTGATCAGAGTATCTTTGGGGATCTGTAATTAGCCGTGGTTCTCAAAGGGTCAGTTGCATGAGGTGATTTCTGACTTTATGTGAATTCACCTCGATTACAGTTGAGTTTTGCTGTGGTTTTCTTTGATAGCCTTAGGACTTTATAAATCAAGAGATATCTAACCAGTCCTGACTGGCCCTTTAAGGCATGGGACCAGTGAGGCTGGTGTGGGCTGGTCTATGAAATGTTGAAGAGCTTCTCTCTCACAGGGCCGTGTGGAGCTAGTGTTACAAACCCATACAGCTTAAACATTGTTCAGAGAATTACAGCAATACTGCTTTGTATGTGTGTGTGTGTGTCTTTTTGTTTTTTATTGTACTTTGTTTTAACTTCCTGATTCCCTTGTGTTTTACTTCGTTTTATGTTCAGTTATTTATTCAACATTTATTTTGTCAGGATCTACATTTCATGTAGACTTATTCTAACTCTGATAATGACCATCAGAGTAAGCCAAATGGATGCTTACCTTTAAGGTATCTAAACTCTACCTATCAGATAGTCCTGAAGCTGTTAGATGGTAGTTGCCCTTAGGAGGGCACCCGTGGGGTTGGGCAGGTGGGGGTGGGGAAGAGGAACGCTTACTTTTCATTATGTACCTTTGGACCTTTTGAATTATACATCATGTCTCTATCTTACCTATTCACTTTCTTGTTTTAAAAAAGTTAATAAATATTCATTTCAGATATTGAGATAAGGAACATAACGCTGATATTTAAATAATTTATTAATTATTTATTACACTGGCCCTTTGAGATTTAAGTGCAAATTCCATACTTTAGCGTGTGGCTGCCTTCCGTGTTAGCACAGAGACGTAAGTGAGTTTGGCCAGCTGGAGAGAGCAGTCTTCCAAATCCAGAGTCATCATAAGGGTGGCTTTGGCAGGTCATCGCCAATACTCTTATTCAAGATTGCCATGTTGGAGTTCCCACTGTGGCACAGTGGGTTAAGAATTCGACCATAGGAATTTCTGTCGTGGCACAGTGGAAATAAATCCAACTAGGAATCATGAGGTTGCGGGTTCAATCCCTGGCCTCTCTCAGTGGGTTAAGGATCCGGCGTTCCCGTGAGCTGTGGTGTAGGTCGCAGGCGCAGCTCAGATCTGGCGTTGCTGTGGCTCTGGCGTAGGCTGGCAGCAACAGCTCCAATTAGACTCCTAGCATGGGAACCTCCGTATGCCATGGATGTGGCCCTAGAAAGACGAGAGACAAAAGACAAAAAAAAAAAAAAGGAAGAAGAAGAATCTGACTGCAGTGGCTCAGGTAGATGTGGAGGCGTGGGTTCGATCCCTAGCCTGGCACAGTGGGTTAAAGGATTCAGCATTGTAGGTCAGAGCTGCAGCTCAGATTTAGTCCCTGGCCCAGGAACTTCTATATGTTGCAAGTGCAAACATTAAAAAAAAAAAAGTTCGGAGTTCCCATCATGGCTCAGTGGTTAACAAATCCGACTAAGAACCATGAGGTTGCGGGTTCGATCCCTGGCCTTGCTCAGTGGGTTAAGGATCCGGCGTTGCCGTGAGCTGTGGTGTAGGTTGCAGACGCAGCTTGGATCCCGCGTTGCTGTGGCTGTGGTGTAGGCTGGCAGCTACGGCTCCTGTTAGACCCCTAGCCTGGGAACCTCCAGATGCCGCGGGTGCGGCTCTACATAAAGGCAAAAAGGCAAAAAAAAAAAAAAAAAGTTCAAAAGATCACGATGTTGCCATAACCTATTGATAAATTCTACTCTCAGAGGAACTGATTTGGAAACTCACAGCTTTTAGCCTGGCCAGGAACGACAGCCATGACTACATCACAGCCCAGCAAGTGTTCTACAATAGGAGTTCCCTGGTGGCTCAGCAGGTTAAGGATCTGGTGTTGTTAGTGCCGTCGCTCGGGTTGCTGCTCTGGCATGGGTTTGATCCCTGGCTCAGGATCTTTGCATGCCATGGACATGGCCCCCCACCCCCCCAAAAAAAGAGTCGTAATATAATGTTCTGGGCATGGAAAATATCAGGCTTAATCAGACTTTGGTTGAGAAGATGGATTTGGGTTAGAAAGATTGTTCATAATGGACAGGAGGCCTGAAAACTCCTATGTAAGTAAATTCACTTTCTGAAAGGTGACATTCTTGTTAACAGGTGATGTCAGAATCCGAGGTCAGAATGCTAACATCACGAAGTACATTTCAGGACACCCCCAGGGTCGTAAGGGAGGACTCGCTTTGCTTTGTGGGGGTTAAAGGGTGCATGCACTCTGCAGATGTTGACCGCAGCACCGGGCTGGGTGGCAGCGCCTCACTGAGCTCCGTGTGTCACTGATGCTGCAACAGTGGTCATTCTTGCCCGGGGTGGAACTTATGGGCTTTCTGGTCAGTCCCTGCAGCCGTGGGATTTACCAAGGGGCTTAAGTGCAGAGTGGAGTCAACCTGAAAGTTTTGGCTGAGTTGGAGGAAGTTGCCCAAAGTGCGGTGGTGGTTTGCACTGTTGTTTTTGTAGAGAGTGTGGCCGACCCAGCCGCCACAGTTGGGATGGGATTAAGAAGATCTGCCAGAGAGTTCTATGCACGTCTTTCAGGCTGCCCTGGAAGGCTGGCGCCCAGCGTATCCAGGATGTGTTGCAGCGTCTCAGATCCCGAGAGGTCTTGGAATAATCAGGAATGACCCTAGCGGAGTAAGAATCCCCATTCCTAGGACTCCTTTGAAAAATCCTATCAGTCCAGTTAACTTCTGTTCTTTCAAGATGTGGGAGCTGAATCCGAAGAACATCCTTTCACAGGCCTCCTCTTCCTGGGAGAAGGGTCCCTGGGGGTCAGCATATTAGGTGTATCCAGAGACAGAGGGATTCTAGTGACTTGACTGAAGAATGTCTGTTGGGCTTGCCAACAAGAAACCTTCCAGCTTCTCATTGGGTATGATTTTCCCCTGCTTCCTTCCCAGTTCTTAGCAGGGAAGGATCTTAGAGGATCACAGAAGAGGCAGCACGGTGTAGTGGAAAGAAAATAAATTCTGGAATCAGGCAGAACTGAATTTGAGTACTACTCTCTGTTATTCTGGGGAAACTTCTGACCCTCTCTGAACTTAAGTATCCTTTCCCTGGAGGTCCCATCGTGGCACAGTGGAAACGAATCTGTCTAGTACCCCTGAGAATGTGGATTCGACACCTGGCCTCCTCAGTGGGTTAAGGATCCTGCGTTGCCGTGAGCTGCGGTGTAGGTCACAGACACGGCTCGGATCTCATGTTGCTGTGGCTGTGGTGTAGGCCGGCGGCTGAAGCTCCAGTTCAAACCCTAGTCTGGAAGCCTCCGTATGCCGCAGGTGCAGCCCTAAAATGACAAAAACAAAGCCAAACAAAAGTATCCTGTGCCTTGTTTGGAAATAACTACTAGGCTGTCACTTCTTTGGTGCTTTCACGAATATGATTTTAAAAAGCAAATAAGATCATTTTAAAAAGAAATAATATACAGACATAAAATAATTTGAGAGACAGAAATAAATTCTAATAAGTCCCTAAGGGTTGAACAGATTTTTTTTTTTTTCCTAAACCAGAAAAGTCAGAATCTGATCCGTGCATCAAAGGTGATGGTACACGTTTGGGATTACAGTCATAGGCTCAAAGGAAGGAAAACCAGAAATTGGACAAAAGCTCACTGAGACACATGTCTGGCTCTCCCTGTTTCTACCTTGACAGTGTATTTATTCAGCCCACTTTTAATTTGAAAAGCTTAGTAATTATATCCATGGCACTGCTTATCCCTGGCTTAATTACTTTCTCTTGCCTCCAGTAAAGCTTTTCTGACATTTGCTGACAAGGCTGTTTTTTGCTAGGTGCAAGCAAAGGTCATATGAAATCTGGGGCTGTGTGTTTACCAGGAATGCTCTCTGAGAATGGCTTGTCCCAGGGCTGGAGCCCAATTGTATCCTTCCCATGAAAGCCTAAAGAGCTTTTCATTTTTTCTCATATCTAGTTCTGTATTTGGGGGGGGGGCAGGTTCTGAACTGATAATCAGTGAGGTTCACCCAGAAAAAATGAAAGAAAATGTTAAGAGCATTTTTTTAAAAAATGCAAAGCAGGTGCAGGAATTCCCGTTGTGGCGCAGTGGTTAACGAATCCGACTAGGAACCATGAGGTTACGGGTTCGATCCCTGGCCTTGCTCAGTGGGTTAACGATCTGGCGTTGCCGTGAGCTGTGGTGTAGGTTGCAGACGCGACTCAGATCCCGTGTTGCTGTGGCTGTGGCTGTGGCGTAGGCTGACGGCTACAGCTCCAGTTAGACCCCTAGCCTGGGAACCTCCATATGCCGCGAGTGCGGCCCTAGGAAAAGGCAAAAAGACAAAAAAAAGAATGTAAAACAGGTGCAAATGCCTGTGTGGAAATATTCTGACTCCTTTAGAACTTCCTTTGCACATCAAGAAGTAAATCTTGGAATTAGGGATAGGCGAGTAAGGAAAATGAATAATTTCTGCTTGAAAAAGCTTTACCTGGAGTGGGGTCGGGGACCTCATATGGACTCTCCTGCCCAGCATGACTGCCCGTGTAGGACTGAAGAATCTGACCAGCAGATGCTAGCTCGACGCCTGGGGCTGCTGACCTAGAGGGTCAGTGTGCTCCATGGTCACTCCTTAGGCAGCCTCGGGAGAAACAGGTGGTTAAATGTTTAGAAATGGAAAAGGGATGTCCTGAAATGGAAATCCACCTAAGCCAAAAAAGTTTCCCCTGATTTTAATAACATTATTCATTTCCAAGCTTAAACATACAAGAAGTCATTGGGTTGAAGAAATGGCGTGACCAGCGAGGAACAAAGCAGGATTGATACTAGCCTCAGAATGTGCTTCCGAAAGTACTGTGGTTTGATCTCACCTCCTCTGGGTTCTCTGCTCTCGCTGGGCGTCCTTTCTGTGCCCAGGTGATCTGGTTCCCCTTCCACCCAGAGCCTCAGGTGCAAGCCAACCTGCCGCCAGGAGCGGGAGAGCCAGCAGCATCCGCGTCTTAGCCGTCTAATGCATGGGCTGTGTACACTGTTTGGTGAGTTAACAGCTGCTATTTTCTAGAATGAGCTAATGTTAAACCAAACCTCAAAGGCAGCATCAGAGATAGAGAAATCGGGAAACAAAGGATTTGAAAGGCTGCCTGACAAGGAAAAGCGCAGGATTCTAAAATCCTGCTTTATATTTTGTTTTCGATGGAGTAGGGGCCCTCCCGAGCCACTCGCAGTTTAGTTCGGTGAGTTTATTTATTCATTTTTTTGCTTTTTAGGGCCGCACCCGCAGCATATGGAAGTTCCCAGGCCGGGGGTCAAATCAGAGCTGCCAGTCTACACCACAGCCACAGCAATGCCAGATCTGAGCTTCATCTGCCACCTATGACCCAGCTCATGACAATACTGGATCCTCAACCCACTGAGCAAGGCCAGGGATCGAACCTGCATCCTCACGGAGCCCAGCTGGTTTCTTAACCCACTGAGTCACAGTAGGAACTCCCCAGTTCAGTGAGTTTAATTCAGCAAGCAAACAAGCAGGGACTGAAGGCCCAGGGGGCGAGTGGAAGGCGCTTACTTCCCTGTTGTGGAATCTACATGCCCAGATAATATGGCATTGCCCACGCCGCTCAGCACAGACTCATTTCCAGCATGCTCCTAGAACTTCAGGAACTTTAGGATTGAGCGATATGCATTTAGGTCTCCCGATTTTCTTGTGTTGCTCAAAGAATCAGCAAGCGAAAAAGGTGCTGGGTTTTAATCGTGGCATTTCCTCTTCATAGCTGTTAGACCTTGGAGAATTTACTGAACTTTTCAGAACCTTGCTCTTTTATGTGTGACATGGAAACCCCTCTCCTGGCATCCACCAGCTTCACCAACGTGGTTGGGGTTTGTAGGCACCGCCCAGTGGGGTCCCCAAGCAGTCTTTTCCCTGCACACTTGATCTTGGAGACATAGCAGTGAGTGATGGCTTGGAGCAAGATCTTAATTTTCTGCTCAGGAATTGAACCTGGGCTGCCTGGATGAAAACCAGGAATCCCAGCCACTAAACTAACTAGAGGCTAGAAGCAGAATTGCCCTGATTCTTGCCCCCTGTTGGAAGGAAGCCTGTTTCAAGGAGGCAAAGACTGTGAAAACAGGTATAAAGTTTATTGTCAGAGACACAGCACAACATGTGGGAGAGCACACAGAGAAGTGGTTTATTTAAGTCAGAAGCAAAGAAGTAATACACACCCTGGAGAGGAGTGCGGTGCGGGCGTCCCCCTGAGTGAGGAGCGCAGGAGAGCTGCTTTAACTCAGTTATATAGGACAGTTCCTCTAGGTCTGTGCTTACCTTTAGCCAGTTGCCTTGTTTTAATTCTTACACCTGACTGGACACAGGGCCCTCCCCGGTATGCGGGCTCACCTTTTGGCAAAGATGGATTCCAGAGTAAAGGGTGCCGGGACGGTATCAGGACTTATTATGGCCTGGCGCCCCCTTCCTTTCTGACCCCTAGGAGTCCCACTGCGCATGTATAATTGGGGAGGTCTCCTCAACCCCAGGAGTGATTGATACGGTCATCTCATCTTTCTACTCCAGCAGAGCTCAGCTCCTGCAATTAACTTTTTCCTTGATGCGACAAAGAGAAACAATGCCCAGTATACTCAGCGTAACAAGTCCCCGCTGTTCTCAGCCCAGGGGCCACCCACCTCCTACCTCACACTCTTCTCAGCTTCCCATGGACTGGGCTCCCCTGGGTGTTCCACCCCTGAGTCCATTCTGTTGGCTGTTTTAACTCTCTGATAGCCCATCCTCTGATGCTTCCTCTCTGAGCCCCTTTGTCTTGTGTTCTTTCCCCATCTTCTGAATGCACCTTTTTTTTTTTTTTTTACTACCGAAACCTCCAGAAGCTCTCCAGTGTAGAAGCCAGGTATCTTAAAACACCACCTCCAACACTCTCGTAGACTACTTTTGAGAACCACAGGTTAAGGACCCCTGGGCACGTAATGACTTCCACTGCCGTCTCCTAGATTTGCTTGCTCTCCTTTTCAAATCATGAAACAACATGACTCATTTCCCTTTCCTACCTGCTCGGTGGCTACCTGTAATTGATTCAACTCAAGTTCCTGGGGTCATTTTTTTTTCTCTTTCTATTTAAGTAGACTTATTCCATTCTTATCCCCAAATTTCTTATTTTGAATTACATTTTCTATTCTCTCACAGTTAGTTGGGGTATCAATCTTAAATTTAAAAAGTGCTTAAGACACGTGTACCCTTTCAGCACCTTTGGCCAGCTCACCATTGGGACTGGAGGGTGTTTTATCCAGCATGTACTTTTTATCTCACCATGGCTCCCTTAACTGTTACAAAGGTTTCAAAACAACTTTGTGACTAAAAAACACCTAATTCTGGGAGTTCCTGTCCTGGCGCAGCAGAAACGAATCCAACTAGGAACCGTGAGGTTGCGGGTTCGATCCCTGGCCTTGCTCAGTGGGTTAAGGATCCGGCGTTGCCGTGAGCTGTGGTGTAGGTTGCAGACGCAGCTCGGATCCCACGTTGCTGTGGCTGTGGTGTAAGCCAGCAACTGTAGCTCCGATTCAACCCCTAGCCTGGGAACCTTTTATGCTGCGGGTGCGGCCCTAAAAACAAAAACAACAAATAAATGTAATTCTGAAGGGAAATGTTGATTGCTGTCTCTACCTTTATTCCTCCTGCCCCCATCTGCCAGTTTTCTTCCAAGAATAAAGTTGAGTTTTTTTTCTTTTGCTTTTGTTTATAAATTAACCTTCTTTTTCTCCCCAACTGTAGTGTGACATGGCCACTGCTGGTGACAGGCAGAGAGACCAAGAAGTTAATTGTAAAGAATTGAGAGCAACAAAAATGAAACCTGAACTGCTGAGTGGACACATCCCCCCAGGCCACATCCCTAAACCTATCGTGATGCCGGATTACGTGGCGTGAGTGTCTGCCTAAGCCCACCCTCAGGAGTTCCCTTGTGGTGCAATCGCTTAAGGATTCGGTGTTGTCACTGCTGGGGGTGCAGGTTTGATTCCCTGTCCTGGGAACTTCCATGTGCCATAGGCACAGACAAAAGGGAAAAAAAAAGTTCTTCAAGGTGGAAATAGAGAGTTTCCAAATGGATGCTTATCTCCTGAGACGTAGTACACTGATTGAAGGTACAGTGTTATTACTGAGGAATAAGATAATAAGCTGATTTCCCATTCCTCTTGTTTTAGTAAAAAAGATATCTTTTTGGTTTATTTTTATTCTTTCCAGGTTTTTTTTTTTTTTTTTGCAGGGGGCGGGGGACAAATCCACAGCATATGAAAGTTCCCGGGCCAGTGGTCAAATCCAACCCACAGCTGCAAGCTCTGCCAAAGTGGGAACTCCCTCTTTCCATTTTAATAGATGGTGAAATGATTATCACAGTAAGTTTAGTGAACATCTGCCATCTCACACGGATATAAAATTGAAGAAACAGAAAAAAGTTTTTTTCTTATGGTGAGAACTCAGGATTTACTCTTAACAACTTTAATATGTAACATACAGAAGTATTAACGATATTTATCATGTTTGTGCATTGCATCCCTGGTGCTTATTTATCTTATAACTAGAGTTATAAGATAAATAACTGGTACCTTTTGACTCCCTCCTCCCACCCCGTCTCTGATAACCTCAAACCTGATTTCTTTTTCTATGAGTTTGTTTTTGAAGTACGAGTGACCTGTTATAAACACTATGTTAGTTCCTAATGTACAGCGTAATGATTTGATATTTCTATACGTTTCAAAATCATCACCAGTTAAGTTTAGTTACCATCAAACAAAAAGTTTTGTTTCCACTCAAAGATGTTATGTAGTTATTGACTACATTCCCCACACTGTACATTTCATACCTTTGACTCATTTGTTTTGCAACTGAAAGTTCGTAACTCTTAATCTCTTTTACCTATTTCTTTACTTCCCCTCACCCCCCACCCCCCTGCCCTCTGGCCTGTTTGTTCTCTGTACCTATGAGTCAGTTTCTGTTATACTTGTTCAATTGTTTCGGTTTTTTTAGATTCCACATATAAGTGAAATCATACAGTATTTGTTTTTCTCTATGTGATTTATTTCAGTAAGTACAGTACCAGCTAGGTCCATCCATGTTGCTGTAAATGGCAAGGTTTCACTCCTTTTTTTTTTTTTTTAAATGGCCACATCTGCTGGCATATGGGACTTTCTGGGCTAGGGGTTGAATTGGAGCTGAAACTGCCAGCCTGGAATTCCCGTCATGGCTCAGTGGTTAACGAACCTGACTAGGATCCATCAGGACGCGGGTTCAATCCCTGGACTTGATCCATGGGTTAGGATCCAGCGTTACCATGAGCTGTGCTGTAGGTTGCAGACATGGCTCAGATCTGGCATTGCTGTGACTGTGGTGTAGGCCAGCAACTGTAGTTCCATTTCAACCTCTAGCCTGGGAACCTCCATGTGCCACGGATATGGCCCTAAAGACAAAAAAAAGAGAAGAAGAAGAAGAAGAAGAAGAAGAAACTGCTGACCTACATCAGAGCCACAGCAATGTCAGATCCGAGCCACATCTGCAAACTGTACCACAGCTCATGGCAACACCAGGTCCTTAACTCACTGAACAAGGCCAGAGATCCAACCTACGTCTTGTTGTTGGGTTCTTAACCTGCTGAGCCACAACGGGAACTCCAAGATTTCATTCTTTTCTGGCTGAGTAATTTTCCATTCAGACATCTGTGTCTTTTGATTGGAACATTTAGACTGTTTACATTTAAAATAATTATTGGTAAAAAATAAATAATAAATAAGTAAGTAAATAAATAAATAAGTAAATAATTATTGGTAGGTATGTGCTTATTGCCACTTTGTCGATTGTTTTGGGTTTGTTTTTATAGTTTTTTTTTGTTCCTTTCTTCTTCTTTTGCTCTCTTCCCTTGTGAGTTCTTTTTGGGGGGTGGTGCATGCCCGCAGCATGTGGAAGTTCTTGGGCCGAGTAGTAAACCTGCAACCACAGCAGTGACCCAGACCACATCAGTGACAATGCTGAGTCCTTAACTGCTAGGCTACCAGGGAACTCCCTTCCCTTGTGATTTGATGACTCTTATATTTGGATTTCTTTCTCTTATTGTGTCTGTGTGTGTATCTATTATAGATTTTTGATTTGTGGTTGTGAGGTTTATATAGAGCAAACCATATATTTATGTGATTAAGTTGCTGAGCTCTTAAGTTTGGACACATTTTAACAACCATCTATTTTTGGTCTCCACTCCCAAAGTTTCCTGGTTTTTTTTTTTGTTTGTTTGTTTGTTTTTGTCTTTTTGCCTTTATGTAGAGCCGCACCCGCGGCATATGGAGGTTCCCAGGCTAGGGGTCTAACAGGAGCTGTAGCTGCCGGCCTTCGCCACAGCCACAGCAACGCGGGATCCGAGCCGCGTCTGCAATCTTCACCACAGCTCACGGCAACGCCGGATCCTTAACCCACTGAGCAAGGCCAGGGATCGAACCTGCAACCTCATGGTTCCTAGTCGGATTCGTTAACCACTGAGCTACGAAGGGAACTCCAAAGTTTCCTGTTTTTAACATTAAATTTTATATCTTTTTATTTTGTGTATCCCTTAACACATACATCCAGATTGTGGATATGGATGAGTTTATGACTTTTGATTTTTAACCTTCCTACTAGCTTTTTTTTTTTCTCCTACTGGCTTCGTACTGGACTGATTTACTACCTTTACTGTGTATTTGCCTTTACCCATAAGATTTTCCCTTTTGTAACTTTCATCAGTGACAGTGCCAGATCCTTAACTGCTAGCCCACCAGGGAATTCTAGTTGTAGCCTTTTCTTTTCTACTTAGAGAATTTCCTTTAAAATTTCTTGTAGTAGTTCCTGTTGTGGCTCATTAGGTTTTTCTTTCTTTTTTTTTTTTTTTGTCTTTTTTAGGGCCACACCCATGTGGAGGTTCCCAGGCTAGGGGTCCAATCAGAGCTGTAGTTGCTGGCCTACACCACAGCGATGCCAGATCCGAGCTGCATCTGTGACCTACACCACAGTTCAGGGCAATGACGGATCCTTAACCCACTGAGCAAGGCCAGGGATCGAACCCACATCTTCATGGATTCTCGTCAGGCTCATTCCCACTGAGCCACAACAGGAACTTCCTGCAGTTGTAGTTTTTCTCCTGTTGGTGGGTCACCCACCCAAGGGTCTGGGTCTTGACTGTATTGTGTCTTTGTTCTCCTGCCGGTTTCGTTGTGGTTCTTTCTTTTAAATCTTTGTAGAAGAGCTTTGTCATCAATAGTTGCTCTGTAAGTGGTTGTAGCTTCAGTACACCTGCTGGAGGAGGGGAGCTCAGTGTCTTCCTACTCCGCCATCTTAGCCATACCTCAACTTTGGTGTATAACTTTTTTCCTCAGGAAATACCCTATGATTCAGACAGATGATGAACGAGAACGCTATAAAGCTGTGTTCCAAGACCAGTTTTCGGAGTACAAGGAGCTCTCTGCGGAAGTTCAGGCCGTCTTGAAGAAGTTTGATGAGCTAGATGCAATGATGAGCAGATTGCCGCATCGTTCAGAAAACCAACAGGTCAGTGCCTGCCGTGGCCAGGGAGGAGCTCCGACAGAAGAAGGATAAACTCCGACCTTGTGTGAAGTTAGAGGCATAGCCATCTGCACCTGCTCTCTGGGGAAGTCACTTGGGATCCTTGGGGTGACAATTTAAATTATATAATTTAATGTTATTTGCCTTCAATTATTAAGCAGTATTTTATTTTCTCATTTAAGAAAGATATAAATCTGGAGTTCCCATCGTGGTTCAGTAGTAATGAACCTGACTAGTAACCGTGAGGACACAGGTTCAATCCCTGGCCTCGCTCAGTGGGTTAAGGTTCTGGCGTTGCTGGGAACTGTGGTGTAGGTCTCAGACGAGGCTCAGATCCCGCGTTGCTGTGGCTGTAATGTAGCCCGGCAGCTGTAGCTCCAATTTGACCCCTAGCCTGGGAACTTCCATATGCCATGGGAAAGGCCCTAAAAAGACAAAAAAAGGGGGTAAGATATAAATTTGCCCAAGACACATACTGAGTCAGTCGGGGTCCCAAAGGAGACTGGCAGCACCCTCAAACTGAGATCGATTGAGGAGCGTTTATTCACAAAGGGGGGGATGGGGTGTAGAGGAGCCGCCAGGGTCCGTGTGTTCTCCAGGGTATGTCACAGCCTAGCAGTTACCGACCCGGCCCAGAGCGCATGGGTCAGGGTGGAGAGTGGGTCTGATGCTGCAGACGTGAGCTACAGGGCACAGGCTTCAGACTGATGGCCGGGATTATGGCAGAGGGGAAAACCAGGGTGGCGATGGCAGTCCTAGGGGACTTCAGCCTTTTCTGTAATGTTCTGCCTTTTCCCCCCACCTCTACAATCTCTGGGGAATCAGCATGCCCTCATAGTCAATGGCATTTTTTCTTCTTTTCTTTTTTGGCCGTCCTGCAGCATATGGAGTTCCCAGGCCAGGGATCAGACCCTAGCGGCGTTTGCAGCCTACACTGCAGCTGTGGCTGCAGCAGCACCAAATCCTTTAACCCACTGTGCCAGGCCGGGGATCGAACCTTTGTCCTGGTATTGCAGAGACACTGCCAATCCTGTTGTGCCACAGTGGGAACTCCAGTGGCATTTTTTACCAGACATACGTTTTTTTCATTGAGATACAGTTTACATACCATAAAATTCAGTGCTTTTAAGTGTACAGTTTAGTGGTTTTTAGTATATTTACAAGGTTGTGTAGTCATCACCACTCTAATTCCAGAACATTTTCATCATCCTCCCCAAAAATAAGCCACACCCATTAGCACGTATTCCCTATTTCCGTATCTTCAACCGTTGACAGCCACTAATGTACTTTCTGTCTGTGTGGATTTGCTTACTTTGAACACTTTATGTAAATGCAGTGATACTATATGTGGCCTCTTGTGTCTGGCTTCTCTCCCTGAGCATAATATTTTAAGGGTTTGTCTCTGGTGTGTCAAGAATCAATATTTCACTCTTTTTTTATGATGGAATCATATTCCATTGTAGGAATATACCACATTTTCTTTATCCATTGACCAGATGACGGACATTGAGTTGCTTCCACTTTCTGACTATTAGGAATAATGCTGTTATGAACATTTGTGTGTAATATCCTATCTTTTTTTTTTTAATGGCTGCACCCACAGCATGTGGAAATTCTCAGACCAGAGACTGAATCTTAACCACAGCTGCCACCTGCATCACAGCTGCGGCAATGCTGGATAGTTTTTTTTTTAATCCTATCCTTTTATTTTTATTTATTTATTTATTTATTTTGGCTTTTTGTCATTTTAGGGCCGCACCCACGGCATATGGAGATTCCCAGGCTAGGGGTATAATCGGAGCTGTAGCTGCCGGCCTACGCCACTGCCACAGCAACGCCAGATCCAAGCTGCGCCTGCAAAACCTACACCACAGCTCACGGCAACACCGGATCCTTAACCCACTGAGCGAGGCCAGGGATCGAACCTGCAACCTCATGGTTCCTAGTCGGGTAATCCTATCCTTTTAAAAGATAATGTAGGAGTTCCCATTGTGGCTCTGCAGTAATGAACCAGGCAAGTATCTACGAGGATGTGGATTCGATCCCTGGCCCCACTCAGTGGGTTAAGGATCAGGCATTGCCCGGAGCTGTGGTGTAAGTCACAGATACAGCTCAGATCCTGCATTGCTGTGGCTGTGGCGTAGGCTGGCAGCTGCAACTCCAATTCAGCCTCTAGTCTAGGAACTCCCATATGTTGCCTTTCTCTCCTGTTCGCCCTTGGCCCCAGGGCCCTCAAATAATTATCCACTGGATTGAATTAGTGTATGTGTGAATATTTTCATTATAGCCTTAGGTAAAAACTGTTTTCTATTGTCCTGCCTAGTGTACACTCAGACAGTCCTGTGATCTGATTTGAGTAACTGCAAGTATTTTCATTGACCTATGCAATATATTATTTTTAGGAACATGAGAGAATTTCAAGAATCCATGAAGAGCTTAAGAAAAAAAAGAATGTGAGTAAACCATTTTCTTCTTCAAAGTATATTTTTATCCAGGTACAGTGGTGACAACTGACAGACTTTAGATTCTTTTAGCTAAAGTAGTTCTCTTTTGTATTTCTTAAGATGCTACTCGGAGTTCCCGTCGTGGCTCAGTGGTTAACGAATCTGACTAAGAACCATGAGGTTGCGGGTTCGATCCCTGGCCTTGCTCAGTGGGTTAAGGATCCGGCGTTGCCATGAGCTGTGGTGAAGGTTGCAGACGCGGCTCGGATCCCGCGTTGCTGTGGCTGTGGCGAAGGCCGGCAGCTACAGCTCCTGTTAGACCCCTAGCCTGGGAACCTCCATATGCCGCGGGTGCGGCTCTACATAAAGGCAAAAAGACAAAAAAAAAAAAGATGCTACTTGTTAGGTCTGCCTACTTCTCGTTCTGTCTTGAATACATTCTGCTATGACCTGATTTAGGAACCAAGGGAAATGAGCACCCAAATAGAGCTCTTCACCCCTGTTTCACTCAAAACAATTAACTTATTTTACAGGTTCCTAACACCATCCTTAATTGCACAAATGAGAAGAGGCTGGAGAGAGCTTTTATTAATCCTTTCCGTATTCATTATTTACTTTTTAATGTATTTTTAACCTCTTAGGTGAAGATTGCTTCAGGGTTCTACTTCCCACTCGATTTTGATATAAACTGAAAACTTTGAAAAAAAAATCCACCAAAAAAAAAAATGAAGACAGCTCACCTGTTATTTATGTTAGGCAGGTTTGCAGTCTGCTGCAGGAAAATCTTCTGTGAAAGGTCTTTTTCTGGGTCATAATGTGCATTTCTGTATTTTTCGCTCAGGAAGCCAGAGCTGAGATCATATCTTTGTTTCTTTTCTAGGATCCTACATTTCTGGAAAAAAAGGAGCGCTGTGATTATCTGAAGAATAAGCTTTCCCACATAAAGCAAAGGATTCAAGAATATGACAAAGTAATGAATTGGGATATACAAGGTTATTCTTAAAACTTATTTGAAACCACTTTTTTATAACAAGTTTAATATTTATTTACCATCTTTTTTATGTTGGTCTGTGTGATAGAGAAGCACATGCCTCTTGGATCAGCTTCTGGTTGGTTCAGCTTGTATGCCTTGTGAAAGCAGTGTGTGATTTGAGACATTTTGAAACAAACTGAAATTACTAAGGGCTTTTTTTTTTTTTGTCTTTTTGCCTTTATGTAGAGCTGCACCCGCGGCATATGGAGGTTCCCAGGCTAGGGGTCTAACAGGAGCTGTAGCTGCCGGCCTTTACCACAGCCACAGCAACGCGGGATCCAAGCCACATCTGCGACCTACACCACAGCTCACGGCAATACACCACAGCTCACGGCAATGCCGGATCCTTAACCCACTGAGCAAGGCCAGGGATAGAACCCGCAACCTCATGGTTCTTAGTCGGATTCATTAACCACTGAGCCACGAAGGGAACTCCCTTCTAAGGGCTTTTACTAAGAGTAGAAGACAGTCTGTATTCATCTGTGTACAATTTATCTTGTTAAAATTGATTTAGAGATTCTGTCCTTGTGACATGCTGAGCAAGCAGAGTGTCCATTTTGGTGCTGCTTTCCCCTTTTTCACTTTGACCAGTTCCTGGGATTTTTTTCAAGGAAAAATTTCTCTTGCTAGCCAAAGATGGCATTTCTTCCCTTAAAAGGGATTTGAATCCGAGATCAGCATTTTCAAGCCTTATGATCTTGGGCAAGTTGCTAAATCTGTGTATGTCTGTTTCCTCATCTGTAAAATGGGGCTAATAATAGGACCTACCTCATAGGGTTGTTATGAGGATTAAGTCAGTTAATATTTATAAAGCACTTAGAGCAGAGCCTGGTATAGTGCATTAGTGTTTGTGAATTAAATAGATGTTTTTGGAGTGAATTAAAACATCTAGAATAAACCTCAAGGAAAGGTTCTTAGTGAGCAAGTCCAGCCAGGTAAGCCAAGGCCATGGCCTCATGACTTTCTTTTTTTACTTTTTTTTTTGTCTTTCACCCACGGCATATGGAGGTTCCCAGGCTAGGGGTCTAATCAGAGCTGTAGCCGCCAGCCGATACCACAGCCACAGCAACGCGGGATCCGAGCCCCGTCTGCAACCTACACCACGGCTCATGGCAACGCCGGATCCTTAACCCACTGAGCGAGGCCAAGAATTGAACCTGCAACCTCATGGTTCCTAGTCGGATTCGTTTCTGCTGTGCCGCAGCGGGAACTCCATGACTTTCTTTTTTTTGTGCTGTAAATAACTCTTACACATGTTGCCTGAAGCAGGTTCCTCCCCGTGCCCCTGTGCCCACTGGGGTCCAGTGCAGCCTTGTTGCTTTTCCTAAGTGCTGTGCATGTACCTCCAGATGGCCACAGCCCAGCCGTCCCTGTACTCCTCTAACAGAAGGCTGTGTGAATATTGTCACTGGCTCTATCCCTTTGAGACAACCATCCTGGAGTTCCCATGGTGGCTCAGCGGTAACAAACCCGAGTAGTATCCATGAGGACGTGGGTTCGATCCCTGGCCTCGCTCAGTGGGTTAAAGATCCCATACTGCCGTGGCTGTGGCATAGGCTGTCAGCTGTAGCTTTGATTTGATCCCTAGCCTGGGAACTTCCATATGCCAAATGTTTGGCCCTAAAAAAAAAAAAAGATAAAAAAAATAGATGTCCATCCCAAGGCCTGAGGATGTTACATCTTAGAATCTCCCTTTGATTTCCTGGAATTCTTCATTGTACCAAGAATTACCTTGGCTTTGAGGCTTTATTCATCAGAAACGCTTTGTTTTTATTAACATGAACAAGGAACTGCTTTAAAATGGTTTTTAAAAAAATCATTGTTACTGGACCTTATGCAGCAGCAACACCATCTGTGCTATAGATAATTTCCGAGGTGTGGAAATACAGTTTCTGCTTAATATAGCTGCCATTCAAGCAATTACTACTCAAAGGGTTTCCTAAGGTGATGCAACCAAAGAAAAGCATGTGGAAAAGCAAAGGCTTAAAAATATTTGTTGCTGAAGTTCCCGTTGTGGCTCAGCAGTAACGAACCGGACTAGCATCCATGAGGACCCAGGTTTGATCCCCAGGCTCACTCAGTGGGTTAAGGATCTGGCGTTGTCATGAGCGGCAGTGTAGGTCGCAGACACGGCTCAGATCCCGAGTTGCTGTGACTGTGGTGTAGGCCGGCACCTACCTAGCCTGGGAAATTCCATATGCCACGAGAGTGGCCCTAAAAAGACAAAAAAAAAAGGGAAATTGGTTACTGAATGAACTTTTTTGTTCTTTGTCAGTGAGATCTTATTTGGTGTTTATTGTTAGTATCTTCATTCCATGGTTCTCAGACTATTCTGGGCCCTAAGAGTCTTAGAGGAGGTGATACCTAGGGAAGTGTGTGGCCCCCTCTAGAAGCCTCCCCCCCAACAAATCACCTTCACTTTCTGTTTTATATATTGGGGGGCCCCATGTTAAATATTTTACTTAAGAAGAACGCTTATGCTTTAAAAAAACAGAGATGAAGTAATGCCATTTTGGTAAATGTAAAGAGATTAATATTGAAATGAAGTGTTGAGGAAATTGAACTTTTTGAAACTTTATTTTACTACAGTTGTAAATATTAATCTTTGAAAACCAGTGCTGTAATGCTGATTTTTACGGTTTTTATGTCAATAAGTAGGCATATTAAATTTCAGTTACCTGTTGTTTTGTGTGTGTCCTTTATTGTTTGCTTTTCTAGCCTTCCTAAGTTGACGGGGCATGTCCTTGAAAGTATTTTCCGTTATCAGAAAATAAGCTGGAAAGTCATTGGAAACTTGTAGGTCATGATGTTCAGGTGACTATTTCCTCCTCCCCCATTATTTGCAAGAATTCAAATTCAAGGCCACAGTGCTGGTTTCCTCGGGCTGCCTGCCCTAATCGAGCACCGCAAGCTTAAAACAACAGAACTTTGTCTCGCAGCTCTGGTGTCAGCAGGGCCAAGCTCCCTTCAAGCCTGTCGGGCAGCCCCCCAGCCTCGGGTGGTTTTGGCTGGCAGTCTTCGACGTTCCTTGGCTTGTATACGTGTCACCCCGATCCTCCGTCTTCCTGGGGCCTTCACCCTGTGCCTCTGTCTTCACAGGGCTGTGTTTTGGGGTTTTTTGGCCATGCCCTCAGCATGTAGAAGTTCCCAGGCTAGGGATTGAACCCATGCCACAGCAGGGACCCGAGGCACAGCCACAACCAGTCCTTAACCCACTAGGCCACCAGGGAACTCCATGGCTGTGTTCTTATAAGGACAGCAGTCATATTGGATCAGCGACTCACCTCCTCTAGTGTGACTTCATCTCAACCAGTTACACCTGCAAAGATCCTATGTCCAAATAAGGTCACATTCTGAAGTCCCAGTGGTAAGGACTTTTACCATATCTTTTTTGTAGAGAGACACAGTTCAACCCTTAGCAACCACCTTTGGCAGGCTGTGAGATTTAGAAAAAGATAATTCCCTGTACATTTTCTTTCTCCCCAGACTTTTAACATATATTCTATTTTGAAACAATATAAAGATATATCAATGTGTTTAAAACTTGGAAAAAGAAAAGTATGTATTTTTCACTCCTTCATTTGCCAGTTATGTGCCAACTGCTTTCTTTCTTTCTTTTTTCTTTCTTTCTCTCTTTTTTTTTTTTTTTGTCTTTTTAGGGCCGCACCTGCTGTATATGAAAGTTCCCAGGCTAGGGGTTGAATTGGAACTGTAGCTACCAGCCTACACCACAGCCACAGTAACACCAGATCCAAGCCATGTCTGTGACCTACACCACAGCTCATGGCAACGCCGGATCCTTAACCCACTGAGGAAGCCAGGGATTGAATGTGTGTCCTCATGGATAGTAGTCAGGTTTGTTACTGCTGAGCCACGTTGGGAACTCCATATCATCATTTTTAAATGGTCTACTTTAATGCCATACATGTTTTTACGGAAGAGTATTGAGAGGCTGCAGCAGCGTGTGCTGCAGAGAGAAACGGGTTTCCTTGGAAGGAAGGTAGGAGGCGCCCAGCAGAAGGGGAAGGTGGGAGTTCCTGTCGTGGCACAGTGGAAACAAATCTTACTAGGAACCATGAGGTTACGGGTTCAATCCTTGGCCTCGCTCAGTGGGTTAAGTATCTGGCGTTGCCATGAACTGTGGTGTAGGTGGCAGACACGGTTCGAACCTGGCATGGCTGTGGCTTTGGCATAGGCTGGCAGCTGCAGCTCCGATTCAACCCCTAGCCTGGGAACTTCCATATGCAGCGGGTGTGGCCCTAAAAAGCAAAAAAAAAGGGGGAAGTTGGACTTCGAGCTCACCACAACCAAGACTCTCTTACTTCCTGTGTGATCTTGACAAATGAGCCTGTTTAGGCATCAGCCTCCTTGGCCATGACGAGGGCATAATATTACTTGATGACACTGTTGTGAAAAGTAAATGGAATAATGTTTGTAAAATACCCGGAAGATGCTTGCTCATTTTCATTTAAGACTTTTCATTGAGTTAGATACTGAGTTGGCTGTTTTAAAGGGTAGAAGATCAACGTGACTATTTAATAAGAACAATGATAAAGGACTTCTTTTTTAGAAAGTATATAGGTAATGTATTTATTATAGAAAATTTAGGAAATGAAAATAAGCTTATTCTCTTCCTCCCGAACTCCCAGAAGTTGCCCATAATTCTGATCCTCCACTCCTACCTGGAGATCATCATCATGAACTTATGGGAGCGTGTCTTTCCAGGCTCATCGTACACAGGTATATATTTATGTAAGTATGTTTTATAAAGAAAGAGTAGTGGTTTTTACAAAATGAGGGTTTTTTTTTTTTTTTTTTTTTTTGCTTTTTAGGGCCCACCCATGGCATAAGGAGGTTCCCAGGCTAGGGCTTCAGCTGGAGCTACAGCTGCCAGCCTTCGCCACAGCCACAGCAACGCCAGACTGAGCCGTGTCTGCGACCTACACCACAGCTAACAGTAATGCTGGATCCTTAACCTGCTGAGCGAGGCCAGGGATCAAACCCCCAACCTCACGGTTCCTACTTGGATGCGTTTCCGCTGCACCATGACAGGAACTCCCAAAATGAGTTTATTATGTAGTATGTTGTATTTTGTGTTTTAATAAACCTAGACAATATAATTTTTTTCAGTTTAGAATTTTTATCTTTTTATTTTTTTAATGCAATGCAGTTATATTATCATTGTTTTAAAGTTATTGTGTACATTGTATGGTGGGAAAAAGTAAGGAACAGGAGTTAGGTCTAGATTCAATCTGTGTGGCCTCAATCAAGTCACTTTAAGTCGTCTGAGCAATTGGGATTAGATGAGATGAAAGTACATGAAACCCTAAATCCCTATAAACATCCTTATATTTAGTTTTATACTTTTTGTGCTGATAGTGTTATCAATAGGAGCTTTTCACTAGTAGAAATTCAGTTTGTTATTAATAACTTGAGCTATATTGAATATATTATATAATCAGGGCTTATTTGGAAGTCTGTGTATTCTGGTACAGCCTACTAGCTGCATTCCACAATGACCTTGACACAGGTAAGGAATATTTCCATTTCAACTGATTGACCTAGAAGCCAAAGTGAAAGGAGAAAGGAGGAGGAGACTGGGGAATTGGGGGGGGGGGGCATTTTCCAATTAATAGGAAACAGATTTAGCACATTCCTTTCTTCTTTATAAAGAGAGAAGAAAAGTCCCTACATATAAGAAGTTTATCACCCACCCTACTTCCAGGTATGTATTTAAAGATTCAATTCTGTTTGCCTAGTAATTTGTTTAATGGATAACCCTACCATTTAATTGCATTGCAGAAACTAAAGTCGTTGCAAGGTGTTAGACCCATAATAAGTGTTTATCAAGACAGTCTGAATTGTAATGAGTGTACAACGTTGCTCTTTTGACACAAAACTCCATTTTGTGGAACCCGTTAAAACAATAAATACTTGTAATCATTACGGGGGAATTTTGGTAGGAGGATTTAGCAGTCAGTGTTCTTAGTTATAAGCAATAGAAACCAAAGCTGGTTGATTTAAGGAGAAAGGGATTTACCATCGACTGTCAGGCTTACAGAATTGCTGGGAGGCCTGGGGAGCCTAGTGGGAGGCTATGCAGCAGGAACAGTGCCCCAGTCACACCTAAAATCCCATCTGGAGAAAACAGCTCCCCTCCGCCCTGTGTGCTGAGGACATCCCCCAAGCCTGCCATCCTTGGATGCATGACAGATTTAGATGATTCAGAGCAAGAAATGGATTAGCAGAAGATAGGTCCCTTGCCGTGCTCTGATTGCAAAGGAGACTGGGACGGGAAGGGCCACTTGAGCCTCCCTGGGCGGGCCGGGCGTCCTTCCGAGAGTCATCACATGGGGAATTCCCCAAAACTATGAAGGGATTTGGGTGCTGACAGCCAAAGAGAAAACAAATACCACCTCCAGTTTAGGAGCTGTCTTAACTGTGAATGCAGTCAGGGATTTATCTTACTCATTTCTAAGTGGGCCAGATAGGGAGTTCCCATCGTGGCGAAACGGAAACGAATCCAACTCGGAATCATGAAGTTGCGGGTTTGATCCCTGGTCTCGCTCAGTGGTTTGAGGATCTGGCGTTGCCATGAGCTGTGGTGTAGGTCGCAGACGCGGCTTGGATCTGGCGTTGCTGTGGCTGTGGCAAAGGCCGGCAGCTACAGCTCCTGTTAGACCCCTAGCCTGGGAACCTCCATATGCCTCAGGTGTGGCCCTACAAAGACAAAAAGACAAAAAAAAATTATATATATATACACACACACACACACATATATATATATACACACACACACACATATATACACATATATATATGCGCACACGCGCGCACACACACACACACACAGGCCAGATATACAAATGACAGCCAGTGCCAAGGCTCTCTCTCAGCCTTGATGCTCCTAGACCTGAGTGAAAAGGCTGGAAAGGTCCCCACAAATGTCCTAGACATAGGAGATGTGTTCCTGACCCCCAGGTTTGAGATCCAGAAAATCCTACCACCCAGAAAGCATCACAGTGCAGTAATTTCCTGGCCTTTCCATATTGAGTCAACTCCTCCTTTTAGATGTTCCCAGACCTCTTACTGAAAGGAGTACAAGCGTTTACCAAAAGATGTGTACAAGGATGCTCATGGCAGCCGTACCCACAATAGCTCCAAACTGGCAATAACGCAGATGTCCCTCAAGATTAGATTAGCAGAAATGAGAAACTGCGATATAGTCATGGAACACGACAGAGCAGTTTTAAAGAAGAGTCAACTGCTGTTACATGCAAAACGCGACACAATGTTGAACCAAAGCCCGAGTACATACTACACGATTCTATTTTGACAGAGTCCCAGATGAGGCGAGATTAAGTGATGGTGATCTAAGAATAGGATTGCTTCAGGAGAGTTGGTTATTAACTGGGAAGGGGCAGGGGGAGGTACTGGGGTATGAAATGTTCCATATATTGCTCTTGGTGGCAGTCACATGGCTATACACCTATGTAAATATTTACTTTACTCTGCCCTTGAGTTCATTTTTTACATAACTTATGTCTGTTATATATCAATTAAAAAAAAGCTACTGTATTATAAAAATCTAATCTCTCATGGTGGAATTCAGCATGGAGGTTGCTTCTGAGAGATGATTATCGGCTGGCATGGGGCGTGAGGGAAACTTCAGGGTGCTGTACCTTGATCTGGTTAGTGACCTGGGTATATAAATATGTAAAAATTCATCAAGCTAACACTTAAAATTAGTGCCTTTTATTATACATATGTAATACCTCAAAAAAAATTTTTTTTGGCTACACTTGCAGCATATGGAAGTTCCCCAAACAGGGGCTGAATCCGAGCTGCAGCTGTGACCTACACCACAGCTCTGGCAATGCGAGATCCTTAACCCACTGTGCCAGGCCGGGGATTGAACCTGTACCTCAGCAGCAACCTGAATTGCTGCAGAGACAATGCTGGATCCTTAACCTGCTGTGCCACAGCGGGAACTCCTGTAATATCTCATTTTTTTGTCTTTTTAGGGCCGCACCTAAAGGAGGTTCCCAGGCTAGGGGTCCAGTTGGAGCTGTGGCCGCCGGCCTTCGCCACAGCCACTGCAATGCAGGATCCGAGCCGCCTCTGCAACCTACACCACAGCTCACGGCAATGCCAGATCATTAACCTGGTGAGCGAGGCCAGGGATCGAACCCACAACCTCATGGTTCCTAGTAGGATTTGTTTCTGCTGCGCCACGACGGGAATTCCATGTAATACCTCAATTTTTAACAATAGTGTGTATGTTTGAAGAAAAGTATGTTCTCAGTATAAAACAATCAGTGTAAATTTGGGAACAGTTCTTTTACAAATTGAAAACTGCCTTGTGTTCTCGTGGTCTTTGGAGAACAGGTACGAATTTATAGCTGGGGCAACACAACAGTCTTATAAATGCTGGTTTAAGGAGTCGTATTTGAAACCCAAGGTCGTGTGTTTCTGACTTTGAACCAATCCCCACATCGGAGATGGCAGATTATAACCATTTTCTTCATCTTTTCTTTAACAGGCTATCCCAAAACAGAAAGTCTTCACACAAATGAACCTGAAGATTATTTATACCTGTTCAAATGCTTTTATTCTAATGTTGAATTTGCATGGGTGACAGGTGAGGAAATACTGTTTATTAGTAACGTGGGAAACACAGCAGCCTCTCCTATTTAAATCTTGTTGTGATCATGAAGCCTGCCAATGTTGTTAATATGCAAGGGTGCTCTGGGGATTGTTTTTGCCGAAGGGCCAGCTCAAGTTAAACCGTGGGACAAAGCTGTGTGGGCTACCTTCCAAGTATTTGGAAGGTGCCTGCCATGTGATTCAGCCCCCGCAGGCAAGAGGGTGGTGGAAACAGTCCGTTGCTATTCATGTTATTAGTGGTGATATCCAGGATTTTCTTCGAAACCTGTGGGATTAAGGGTTTGAAATCAGAGACTATGGAGAGATTACATATGGCAGGAATGTTATTACAGGTGTCTGAGGTCAGCATGCCGTGAGTCAGGGAGTAATTCTTCATGAGTCACTTTCATAGCATCGCTGTTTCCCTACAGGCTGCTCCTTGGTTTCCCCCTGTTCTCATGATGAGAAATTGATACCGAACGATGGGACTACAGAAATTCTCCTTTAGCTTTCTGACATTCGGATTCTCAGCAGCTCACGTCTCGGCTGGAATAGTCACCTCCCTGGGCTTCCCATCTCCATTTCGTGAGGTTAGTTGAACACGAATTGTGCTTCTCTGAGTACAAACTAGATGCTTTGCTTGTAGTGCTGCTCGTGAGACTTAACCATGGCTTTTTCTTTCGTAGAAGTCATTGGTGTACCATATGCCCGTGAACTAAATTAGAAGCTGTAGAGTGGTTAAGAGTACTGGCTCTGGAGTTCCCGTTGTGGCTCAGCGGGTTACAAACCGACTAGTATCCATGAGGTTGCGGGTTCGATCCCTGCCCTCACTCAGCGGTTAAGGATCCGGCATAGCTGTGGCTGTGGTGCAGGGCACAGATGTGGCAGGGATTCTGAGTTGCTGTGTAGCTATGGCATAGGCCAGCAGCTGCAGCTCCAGTTTGACCCCTAGCCTGGGGACCTCCATATGCCACAGGTGCGGCCCTAAATGACAAAAAGACAAAAAAAAAAGGAAAAGAAAAGAAAAAATTACCTTTAGTGGGAGTTCCTGTCGTGGCTCAGTGGTTAACGCACCCGACTAGGATCCATGAGGATGCGGGTTCGATCCCTGGCCTTGCTCTGTGGGTTAAGGATCCGGCATTGCCATGAGCTGTGGTGTAGGTTGCAGACGACTAGGATCCAGCATGGCTGTGGCTGTGGTGTAGGCTGGCAGCAGTAGCTCCAATTTGACCCCTAGCCTGGGAACTTCCATATGCCGAGAGCACAGCCCCCAAAAGACAAAAAAAAACAAAAAAACCTTTATTTAGTTTTAACAAGCCTTTGAAGAATTGGCCATTGCAAACTAGATATCTGGCATCTTCCTGTCCCTTCCCTTTCCCCAATCACAGAAACTTCATATCTCTTGGGAAAACCAAACTGCAAATGGGGTTTCAGACTTTCTCCTGCCACTCAAGTCGGTCAAGTCATTTAGCCTTCTCACTTAAGGCTGAAAGACCTGATGTTGGCTTGACCGCCTGTGCTCTGCCTCGGTTTGAAGAATCAATCTGAGAATGACTCTGTCACATTTGAAATGTATGAAGGCCTATGAGAGGCAATTAATAGGTCTTGTCTGATTCTTTTTTATTGTGGTAAAATGTGCATAAAATTTGCCACTTTATTTTTAAGCGTACAATTCAGTGGCATTGAACAGTCATAATGTGCAACTGTTGTAACTGTCCATTTACAGATTTTTTGGGGGGGGGATTGATTTATTTATTTTGTCTTTTTAGGCCCACACCCAAGGCATATGGAGGTTCCCAGGCTAGGGGTCGAATTGGAGTTATAGCTGCCAGCCTACACCACAGCCACAGCCACACCACATGGGACCTGAGCCACGTCTGTGAGCAACACCACAGCTCATGGCATTGCCAGATCCTTAACCCATGGGGCGAGGCCAGGGATCGAACCGGCATCCTCATGGATGCTAGTCGGGTTCGTTAACCACTGAGCCACGGTGGGAACGCCCATTTACAGAATTTTTTCATCATCCCAGAGAGAGTCTGTGCCTGTTAATACTATAATGCTCATTGCCACCTCTTCTACAGTTCCTGGCAGCCTCTGTTCTACTTTCTGTGTCAAATATACTTGTTATCTATACTAGATACTAATACAAGTGGAGTCATACAGTATTTATTCTTTTGTGTCTGGCTTATTTCACTTAGAATAATGTTTCAAGATTTACCCACATTGTAGCATGTGTCAGAACTTCATTCCTTTCTTTATGGCTGAAAAATATTCCACTGTGTGTATATATTACATTTTGCTTATCTAGTCATCTGTTATGGGCATGGGTTGTTTCCTTCTATTGTGAATAATTCTACTGTGAATATTAATGTGTATTTTATTCCCCACTTTCAATGATTTGGGGTCTATACCTAGAAGTGAAATTGCTGGGTCATGTGGTAATTCTATGTTTAACTTCTTGAGGAACCACTACACTAATTTACTCAGCAAATGCACCATTTTGCATTCTTCCCAATAACGCATGAGGGTTCCAGATTCTTCACTTTCTCACCAACTCTTGTTATTTTCTCTCTTTTTTAAAATAGCCATCCTAAAAAATTAAAATAAAAATAGCCATCCTAATTGATATCAGGCGATATCTCTATATGGGTTAGATTTGTTTCCCTAATGATGAGTGATGTTGAACATCTTTTCACATGAGTAGTGGTTTTGTGTATATCCTCTGTGCAGAAACACCTATTTGGACTTCCCTTCGTGGTTCAGTGGTTAACAAACCTGACTAGTATCCATGAGCATGTGGGTTCAATCCCTGGCCTTGCTCAGTGTGTTTAGGATGCTTGTTGCCATGAGCTGTGGTGTAGGTTGCAGACGCAGCTTGAATCTGGTGTTGCTATGGCTGTGGTATAGCCTGGCAGCTGCAGCTCCTATTCAGCCCCTAGCCTGGGAATTCTGTATGCTGCGGGTGTAGCCCTAAAAACACAAAAGAAAAAAAAAGGAAATACCTATTTAAGTCCTTTGCCCATTTTTTAATTGTGCAAATTTTTGTTATTGAGTTGTAAGAGCTCTTTATATACTCTGGATTTGTTTTATTTTTTTATTTTTTCAATAAGATAACCTACTTTTTTTTGTTTTTTTATTACTCAGTGAATTTTATTACATTTATAGTTGTACAACGATCATCTCAACCCAGCTTTATAGCATTTCCATCTCAAACCCCCAGCACATCCCCCCAGTCCCCAACCTATCTCATTTGGAAACCATAAGTTTTTCAAAGTCTGTGAGTCAGCATCTGTTCTGCAAAGAAGTTCGTTGTGTCTTTTATTTAGATTCTACAGGTAAGTGATAACATATGATGTTGGTGTCTCACTGTCTGACGAACTTCATTTAGCTAGATAATTTCTAGGTCCATCCATGTTGCTGCAAATGCCGTTATTTCTTTCCTTTTAATGGCTGAGTAGTATTCCATTGTGTATATGTACCACATCTTCTTTGTCCACTCCTCTGTCGATAGACATTTAGGTTGATTCCATGTCTTGGCTGTTGTATAGAGTGCTGCAATGAACATTGGAGTACTTGTGTCTTTTCGAGTCATTGTTTTCTCTGGATGGATGCCCTGGAGTGGGATTGCTGGATCAGTTGGTAATTCTATTTTTAGTTTTCTAAGGAATCTCCATACTATTTTCCACAGTGGTTGCATCAATTTACATTCCCACCAACAATGTAATAGGGTTCCCATTTCTCTGGGTTTGATTTAGTTTTAAACTGGACTAAATTCATCTGTTCATCAGAAGACTTATAAATATAGACTCCAGAAAATATTCTCTGGGAGTTCTCATTATGGCTCAGTGGAAACGAATCTGACTAGTATCCATGAGGACACAGGTTCGATTCCTGGCCTCGCTCAGTGCGTTAAGGATCTGGCGTTGTTATGAGCCGTGGTATAGGTCGCAGTTACAGCTCCCATCTGGCATTGCTGTGGCTGTGGTGTAGGCTAGCAGCTACAGCTCCAATTCAACCCCTAGCCTGGGACCCCCTATATGCCATGGGTGCAGCCCTAAAAAGACAAAAAAAAAAGAGGATAGATAATATTCTCCACTAGATTATCTATCAAATAATATAATCTGATGGGGTCTTAACGATGGTGGAGGGTACCTAACACAAAAATTGGTCAGACGTTACTTTTGGACTGCTGGCCGGACTGGCCAGATTAGTTAAGGGCAATAGGTTACACAGTGAATGTTGAGCCAAGACTCCTTTCAGACCTGTGTTTTCTGTGTCTTCTGGTAGCTAAGCCTGCTGCTGTCTTCTACTCCAGCTAAGGTGTTCACAAACTGGGGGAAAATGGAGGGAACATATTTCTGAGATGTTTTGGGCTTATAGTGGAGGAAGGTGTGTGCCCATGAATCATTTGGAATCTTCTAGGTCAAAAGATTCGGAAGAAAATAGAGCGTATATTTGGTGAACATATTATGAAACACAGGAATGAAATTAGTACATAATGGGGGAGTGCTTTCAGAGACGTTGAGAGACTGGGCATTTAGATATAAATATTGAGTAAGAGAATGTTTTTCTGGTTGTTTTGCTTTTTAGGGCCATACCTGCACCTGTGGCTTATGGAAGTGCCCGGGTTAGAGGTCGAATTGGAGCTACAACTGCCGGCCTACACCACAGCCACAGCAACACCAGATCCAAGCCATATCTGTGACCTACACTGCAGTTCACGGCAATGCCAGATCCTGACCCACCGGCCTGGCCAGGGACTGAACCTACATTCTCATGGATGCTCGTCAGGTTGGTAACCCCTGAGCCACAACAGGAATTCCCTGAATGAGAATACGTGAAAGTAGCTATTCCAGAGAATATCCACTCGATTATGCGTTTCACCCCAAGAAGTGGTTTTAGAAACACTATTTTATGCAAATAAAGTTGCTTGAAGAGGCAGTTGAGAACGTGAGGGTGATCTGGCCGCGACCTCCACCACCCCCTCGATCGCCAGGGTTGACTGGGCTGATCTGGCTGACTAGGCGGGTGTCCGCGTCCCCCTCCCCGCTCCATGTGTGTCCCTGCCCAAGCTGCGCGCTTGGTCGAAGAGCACTGCTGTCCCCTTAACCGTTCTTCGGTCAAGGGTATGCCAGCAGCTGCCCGCCTGCTAGAACCTCCAAGCAAGCTCTCAAGAGGCGGCTGACATGAGTTATTTTAAGAGGCAATCCAAATATTTACTTTCTTGTTGTAACCTTTGCCTTGTTTGTAGTTTTGTTTAAGCCTTTAGACTGAAGACAAAAGGTTAAAAGGACCTAAGTTTTGAGATAATTACATGAAAATCACATATAATTGAGGCCCTCTGCTGAAAAAATTGACCCTTCCAAAACAGCAACACAAAAGCTAGTCATATCTAATTTATAGAAAAGTATTATCTAGTTATTTCATTGTAATTAATCAATATATATTTCAAACAAGAAGAAAAACTGCTTAAAAACTCTACCCAAACCAGTTAATAAGCCCTTTAAATAATATGAATGAATAAATAACTTTTAAGTTTCTGGATTTTATTAATCTATAAAAAAAGCGTTAAGGAGTACCCTAGTGGCACAACTGGTTAAGGATCCAGTGTTGTCACTGCTGTGGCTTGGGTCATGGCTGTGATGAAGTTTTGATCCCTGGCCTGGGAATTTCCACATGCTGTGGGAATGACAAAAAACCAAACCAAACAAAAAAAAACCCGGAGTTCCTTTGTGGCACAGCGGTTAACAACTCCAACTAGGAACCATGAAGTTGAGGGTTAGATCCCTAGCCTTGCTCAGTGGGTTAACGATCCGGCATTGCCGTGAGCTGTGGTGTAGTTCGCAGATGCGGCTCAGATCTGGAGTTCCTGTGGCTGTGTTGTAGGCCTGCGGCTGTGGCTCCAATTAGATCCCTAGCCTGGGAACCTCCATATAGCCCTAAAAAGAAAAAAAAGAAAAAAAAACACCTAAATCATAGCTTATGTTTAAAAATCATATATTTGTATGTATATATAAAACATACATTTAGTTTAATCTACTTAAACAATTTAATTGAAAAAAGTTGTGTGGGATTTTGTTACCAAAAAATGGAAGAGGATTTAATATTTTCTTCTTAAATCTTGGCCTGGAGGAGGCTGTGAAGAGGGGGAAAGGGGCTGTAAATGTTTGTTTCTGTTTCCATTAAAAAACCAAGCTTTGTTATTTTGCCAGCTTTGAAAGTCTGCCTTTTCTTTTCTGAGGGGCTGGGGGTGGCCCACTAGTTCAAAGGACCCGGAGGGGTGTTACTTCCTTTTCTTTACAAGTTTAAAGCTGTGGACAGACGCCTAAGCCAGTCCCCAAGGGTGGGGGTGGGATGTGGCGTCACTATTGCTGGTAACTTTGGGGGCAGGACCAGATCCCTTGGAAGTCTTAGATTAAGGTATTATTAATATTTTCAGGGCCACACCCACAGCATATGGAGGTTCCCAGGCTAGGAGTCCAGTCGGCGTTGTAGCCACCAGCCTACACCACAGCCACAGCAACACTGGATCCAAGCCATGTCTGCAACCTACACCACAGCTCACAGCAACGCTGTATCCTTAACCCGCTGAGCAAGTCCAGGGACCGAACCCACGTTCTCATGGATACTAGTTGGGTTCCTTAACCGCTGAGCCACGAAGGGAACTCCCCCTGTTGGCTTCTAATAACTGACTTCACCTTCTCTAGTCCCTGCCCACTCAGATTTGCCCTCTACCGGGAGATGACTCGGCTTTAATCCCAAAGGAATACTGAATGAGCAGAGTGCATTGGTCTCAGAGAAGCTAATTGCTCCCTTAATTTAAAATGCTGGGCTGGGGTTGGATCTATTGTTCCTCTTCCAGAAGCTTGCTTCTAGACTTTAGAATTGTCCTCCCAGTGAAAAGGTTTCAAATTATGAAGTCCAGGTCAAGGGAGCCCCACCAACATATACAAAATGTCTGTTTTCTTAAAAAAAAAAAAAAAATGGTGACAGTGTTCCCACAGTGGCACTGCAGGTTAAACATCCTACTGCAGGGGCTCAGATCGCTGCAGAGGTGCAGGCTGGATCCCTAGCCAGGCACCATGGGTTAAAGGATCAGACATTGCCTTAGCTGCCTGGCCTGGGAACTTGTGTATGCTGCAGGTTCAGCCATTAAAATAATAACAGTAAATTTGTTTTTGGCCCAGAAACTTGTGCACAACTTTTAGTTTCACCAATGTCCAACTCATTACTAGTTTTTACATATAAAATAGCTCTCAAAACCCTTGCCTTTTATTCATTTATTCAACACATTTATTGACTATCTACTATGTGCCAGACTCTGCTAGCTACTGGGAATTCAACAGTGAAACAGTTCTAGTAGAGAACCAGTGGAGCTTATCATCTGGTTGATTCCTCCCCACTTAAGTCAAACCAAACCAAAAAACTAGGCCATACACTGTGTCAGGTTCTTAACCCACTGCTGTGATGGGAACTCCCCTCTTTCTTGTTCTCGATTCGGGTTTTAAAGTTCCTCTCTCTCATGTTTCCTCAGTTTACACTTAAAAAAATTTTCAGTTTACTATGTTGTGCCAATTTCTGCTGTGCAGCAAACTGACCCAGTCATACGTATGTATGTGCACATGCCCTTTCCTATACCATCTTCCGTCACGGTTTATCCCAAGAGACTGAATATAGTTCCCTGTGCTGCACAGCAGGACCTCATTGCGCATCCATCCTAAATGTAATGCTTTGCATCTACTAAACCCTAAACTCCCCACCCACCTACTCCCCCGCCACTCCCTCTTGGCATGCACAAGTCCGTTCTCTATATCTGTGAGCCTATTTCTATTTCATAGGCAGGTTTGTTTGTGTCATATTTTAGATTGCACCTGTAAGTGATACCATATGGTATTTGTCTTTCTCTTTCTTACATCACTTAGTATGATGATTTCTAGGTCCATCCATGTTGCTGCAAATGGCACAATTTCACTCTTTTGTATGGGTGAGTAGTATTGCCTTTTATATATGTACCACCTCTACTTAATCACTCACCTGTTGATGGACATTTAGGTTGTCTCCTTGTCATGGCTATTGTGGTCAGTGCTGCTATGAACATAAGAGTGCATGTATCTTGTTGAATTGTAGTTTTGTCTGGGTTTATGCCCAGGAGTGGGATTCCTAGATCATATAGTAATTCTACAGGTTTATCTTATGTTTTATACTTCTATTTTCCAAAGGTGGGAAAAAGTAAAATCTCTAGAAGAGTCAGATTAGTTTTTAGGAGAACTGATCAGAGAAGAAGCTGGGTATATTCATTTCCTGAGGCTCTTGTAACAAAGTACCACAAACTGGGTGGTGGAATAACAGAAATACACAGTTCACAGTGGTGGAGGCTAGATGTCTGAAGTTAAGCTGTTAGCAGGGCCATGTTCCCTCTGAAACCGGAGAGGAGAATCTGTGTTTGCTCCTGGTGGTTCGTGGCAATCCTTCATGGCTCTTAGCTTACAGCTGCAAGCTCTGCCTGCATAGCCACACGGCATTTTCCCCGCGTGTGTCTCTGTGACTCCTCTTCTTCTTTTTTTTTTTTAATTACTTAATGAATTTTATTACATTTATAGGTGTACAACAATCATCACAACCAAATTTTATAGCATTTCCATCCCAAACCCTCAGTGCATCTCCCCCACCCCACAACCTGTCTCATTTGGAAACCATACATTTTTCAAAGTCTGTATGACTGCTTCTTAAAAGGACATCAGACATGTTGGTTTAAGGGCTCACCCTACTCTAGTATGACCTAATTTTAACTGAACTAATTATGTCTGCAAGGACCCTATTTCCAAATAAATTCACATCCTGAGAAACTGGGGGTTTGTACTTTACAAGTTGCATGAAGACATTTTTTTTAATCCTTTTTTTTTTTTTAGGGCCGCATTCATGGTATATGGAAGTTCCCAGGCTAGTGGTCAAATTGGAGCTACAGCTGACGGCCTGCATGACAGCCGAAGCAACGCGGGCTCCAAGCCGTGTCTGCAACCTACAATACAACTCACGGCAACACCAGATCTTTACCCCACTGAGCGAGGCCAGGGATCGAACCTACATCCTCATGGATACTAGACGGATTTATTTCCGCTGAGCCACGACGGGAACTCCTGCATGAAGACATCTTTCATTTTCACATGGTCAAACTTAGCAGTTTTTTTAGGGGGTGGGTTTTAAGTCATCCTTAAAAAGGCCTTACCCAAAACTCTGAAACTAAAATGTTCTTCCGTTGTTTCTTCTAGATACTTATCATTTCATTATTTGTGACTTATTCTTTGACCCATCTGAAATTTGTTATAGTGTACAGTGCTTCATCATATATCTTCATGGCAATGCCTTGTGTCCCCCATTCCTCCCCACAAAAGAGGCAAACAAAAAAAGACAAATGACAAACTAGCCGAAAAAAAAAAAAAATCTGGGGGAGTTCCCATTGTGGCTCAGTGGGTTAAGGACCTGATGTCTCTGTGAGGATGTGGGTTTGATCTCTGGCCTCACTCAGTGGGTTAAGGATCCGGTGTTGCTGTGGCTGTGGTGTTGGCCCCAGATGCAACTTCAGTTCAACCCCTGGCATATGGAACTTCCATATGCCATAGGTGTGGCTGTGGTTTTGGCCCCAGATGCAACTTCAGTTCAACCGCTGGCATATGGAACTTCCATATGCCATAGGTGTGGCTGTTAAAAAAAAAAAAATCTGTTACTCATAGTGCAAAGGGCCAATTTCATTAATATATGAAGAGTCCATATAAATTGATAACCATGAATAATAATCCAATAGAAAAAGGGCACAGGATTAAGACAGTGCACGGAAAGGAATACAAATGGCTCTTAAACATATGAAAAGTTGCTCATCTCACTCAATGCAAATTAAAATTACACCTAAATACTATTTCTTTGTCATCTATCAAAGTGTCAAAGATTCAATAACTTACTATTGACCAGAGTTTTGGTCATACATTACCAGTAGGAGTGTAAATTGGTAGATCCTCTTTAGATGGGAATTCAGTAGTTTCTATGAAAATTTAAAATGAGCACATACTTTGGAATATCCTCACTTATAGGAGAAAGATGTCCTCCCTGTACCAGGAAGAAGAGAACATTTTTTTTACTATGATGGGGAGCTGATGCCAAGATGAGTCTGCACAAAAAGATCTTAGCCAAATAAACCCCCTTTTTTTTTTTTTAGGGCCACCCCTTCAGCATATGGAGGTTCCCAGGCTAGAGGTCGAATCAGAACTACAACTGCCAGCCTACACCACAGTCACAGTGATGTCAGATCCGAGCTGTTTCTGTGACCTACACCACAGCTCATGGCAATGCCAGATCCTTAACCCACTGAGTGAGGCCAGGGATCAAACCTGTGTCCTCATGGATGCTAGTCAGATTCATTTCCGCTCAGCTGTGATGGTAACTCCCCAAATAACTTTTATCTTCCATTATCTTCCCATATATATCCTAGTCATTTTTTCCCAAATTTAGCACCCGTGAAAATTCACCTCATTTTTCTTTTTGCCTAGTCATTTCTCCACAATTTTCTGCTTTTTGTTAAAATGGTATATAAGCCTCTACATCTAATCACTTCTTTGAGGTTTTCACTTCTTTTTCATGAAGCTCCAAATGGCATATAAAAATACTAACATCTGGGAGTTCCCGCTGTGGCCCAGTGGGAACGAATCTGACTAGTATCCATGAGGATCCATGTTCCATCCCTGGCCTCACTCAGTGGTTCGGGGGTCCAGTGTTGCCGTGAGCTGTGGTGTAGGTCACAGACGTGGCTCTGATCTGGCGTTGCTCTGACTGTGGCGTAAGCTGGCACCTGGAGCTCTGATTAGACCCCTAGCCTGGGAACTTCGATATGCCGAGAGTGTGGCCCTAAAATCAATAAAATAAAATAGCAATATATTTCAAACAACAAATGTATCGTCAATATCAACCAATGTGATACAATGATATAGACTAGGGATATCAATAATAGGTTTTTCCTTGTAAACAAATTGAGACAGAGATATTGCTGTATACATAATATAAAATCACTTGGTATTTACTTGATAACAGAAGAATATGGGCTTGCTCACAGAATTTTATATATATAAAACAATTCCTTATAAATTTAAAAATAACCCAGTCTTTCATTACACTTAACCTAGATTCTGTTATAAGCTATATAAATAGCACAGATTCATGAGAAACGCATAACCAGTGAAGTGCCAGCATAGGATATTTCTATGGAATTATAAAAATATCTGATTTAGGGGTGTTCCTGTGGTGGCTCAGTGGTAAAGACTCTGACTAGTATCCGTGAGGTTGCAGGTTCAATCCCTGGCCTTGCTCAGTGGGTTAAGGATTGGGCGTTGTGAGCTGTGGTGTAGGCTGCAGACAAGGCTCAGATCTGGTGTTGCTGTGGCTGTGGCATAGGCCAGCAGCTACAGCTCTGATTCGACCCCTAGCCTGCAAGCTTCCAAATGCCATGGGTGTAGTCCTAAAAAGACCAAAAAAAAAAAAAAAAAGATTATTTAGCAATAGGAATATGAAGGACTTCTGTTGGACTATCAACCCGTACACATCTTAAAGTCTAGTTCCTTGAAAATTATGGCCCCAAAATCCTATTGATGCAAACAAGAATCATAAAAATCATATGATGAGCAAAGCAAAACACGTAATTGATAATAATGAAGCTAAACCAACAACAACTAACATTTAAAGGAAAGACTAAGCCAATCTAATACCTAAAGACCAACCTGAGTCAACACTGATAAAACACCCTTAATAAAACCTGCTAGCTGGAAAACCAAGGAATTCTAGCTATATAGTGGGATCTTTCCAAAGCTGTTGACAGTTCAACTTCTCAGTACAATGTTGAATCAAGTCTTGTGTAAACTTGAGTTAAGGGACGATACCCTCAGTTAATGAATAGCAAAGATGAGTTACCCTTAATAACTTCTATAGGTTACTGGTCGTCGTTAGTGTTATTTAAAAATTTATTTATTGGAGTTCCCTTCGTGGCTCAGTGGTTAACAAATCCGACTAAGAACCATGAGGTTGCGGGTTCGATCCCTGGCCTCGCTCAGTGGGTTAAGGATCCGGCGTTGCCGTGAGCTGTGGTGTAGGTTGCAGACGCGGCTCGGATCCCACATTGCTGTGGCTGTGGCGAAGGCCGGCGGCTACAGCTCCTGTTAGACCCCTAGCCTGGAAACCTCCATATGTCGCGGGTGCGGCTCTACATAAAGGCAAAAAGACAAAAAATAACAAATAAAAATTTATTTCTTAAAAAAAGAAAAACAGATTTCCCTGGTGGTTCAGCACGTTAAGGATCCAGCGTTGTCATTGCTGTGGTGCACTTTCAATCCCAAGTCCAGGGATTTCTGCATGCCCCAGGTGTGGCCAAAAAAAAAAAAAAATGGGAACTGCATTTTTTTTGTACGTAGGAGTCAAGGAAAGGACTTTCAATTTTTGGGTTAGTGAGCAGCCCCTTAGGTGGTCACTTGGAAAACAAAAGCTGACCTTGAGAAGGGTGTGTGATATGGCGAGAGTAGAGGGCAGAAGAAGATGGCGCCCAAAGACACTTGGAGAAAGTGAAAAGTGCCTTAGATTTTCCCAGCAAAATCTGCACTCTCTTGAGCTAAGCTTGAAAGAATGTGAATGCTAGGCGCGGTTGAGAAGGTTGAGAATTACCGAGTGCACTGTGTTAGTAAGTATTGTGCTCTTTAGAAATCTGAAAAGCATTTCTGACCCTTCAGGAATTCTCCCTGAGTGAAGAATGAGGGGATTTGTTTATGTTTAAATAAAAGCAATTCAAGTAATACTATACTTTTACATTTATATAGCCTTTATTCTTTCCTGAGCCCTTTTACATAGCTTAACTCAGGATTGACAGACCCCAACAGAGTCAGGAATTCTGGAGAGAGGGCGCTCTGGAGAGAGGACAATAGGCTGGGGGGGCCTGGGAGTATTCGGATAAAGGAATAAGGTTAGAGTTGAGCTCTGACCTGGGTTTACAAAACAAGATGTGTTAAGAGGCTCTGAGAAGGTGAGACTGACTGAATTCGAGGTGAGTCCCAAAGAAGGCTCAGGCGTGAGAGGAAGAGGGTGCTCCCAAAGAAGGCTCAGGCGTGAGAGGAAGAGGGTGCGGCAAGTTCAACTGTAGGCTACTCGGAAGTCGGAAGTCGGAAGTCGGAATCCTTGGAGGGTTTTGGAGGTCAGGCAGGTTTGGAAGGACCACACATTCGCAATCATCAATCTCAAACCTCAGTCTCCTCCCACTCATTCTCTCCAGTCACTAGATGTCCTTTGTCTTATCACAGTTTGTGTAACTTCCTTGAAAAGCTCCGTCTCCAGGCTTAACCTGAAAAATCTAAATTCCAGCATATGCAGGACTCGGCATGGTCTGCTTTGTAGTTCATTTTGGTGGCGTAAGGGTGGGGTTGTGTGAGGGGCTGTCCACTTCAGGGAGGCAAGCTTTTGTGTGTGCTTATGCTTTTCTTTATTTCTAGAAAGCCCCTTTTACACCCTAGCTAGGTTTCTTTAAACATTCTAATGCATTTGCATCTTAGGTGCCAAGCTTTCTGCTCAATCCTGGAGATATGAAGATGTATACAACATCCACATTATATGACCTACGGGGCAAAAGGTATTAAACATAGATGTAATTAAACATTTCATATTAATCATCTTGAAATTTTGTTGTCTGAAAATAAGTTTAAGAATTTCAGTAGTTTATATGGATTTGTAATGTTTGAAATGAATATTCCAAACCATAAGTAAGTTTGTACATCCTATTTGTTCAGGTAGAACAATTTCAAAATCAGCATATTTTTGCTCCCTTACCTGGCATAGTCAGGACCAATAATTTGAATGTTAACTGCAAAAAACAGATCAAAGCTGATGCTCAAATATGACATATAAATACCTTAAACTGTCCCTTTTATTTTTTTTTTTCATTTTCTTGCTTTTATTTTAGGGCCGCACTTGTGGCATATGAAAGTTCCCAGGCTAGGGGTCGAATTGGAGCTACAGCTGCCGGCCTACACCACAGCCACAGCAACACCAGATGCGAGCCACACCTGTGACCTACACCACAGTTCATGGCAACGCCGGATCCTTAACCCACTGACTGAGGCCAGGGATCAAACTCGCATCCTCATGGATACTAGTTGGGTTCATTACCACTGAACCACAACCAGAACTTCCAACAGTCCCTTTTAATTTGAACTATCCAATGTGTATTCATTTGCTGATAATTTGATGTAGGATTAATACCTTTCCTTTGCATGTGGACATTCTTTCTCATCCTTTTCACGTTTTCAGCTTTTTCATTTTCAAATGCTTCTTCATCATTTCATAAATTATCTGTAATTTTTAGTTTCAGTTTCCTTAAATTAAAGGTACTTGGGAAGCACTCTGAGAATAGAAGCCTTCAGTGTTTTTGTATTTTCTTCCTTCCAGTCTTTTACAGTTGTCTAACTCGACAACAAATGTTTTTGAGCAACAGCTTTATTGAGTCTTTTAACAATTAACTGGGAGTTTCCATTGTGGCTCAGTGGTAATGAACCTGACTGGTATCCATGAGGATGCAGGTTCAATCCCTGGCCTCGACCAATGGGTTAAGGATCTGGCATTGCTGTGAGCTGTGGTGTAGGTTGCAGATGTGGCTGGGATCTCGTGTTGCTGTGGCTGTGGCGTAGGCCGGCAGCTGTAGCTCCGATTCGACACTTAGCCTAGGAACTTCCATATGCTGCAGGTGTGGCCCTAAAAAGAAAAAACAAACAAACAAAATCAACCTGTTTTTCATTGGAACATCTCTCTTTTGGGGGTCCACTGTATTTCATCAGTTTATATAAAAGATTTAATTAATATATAACAAGTGCAAATGACAACAGGTTTGAGTATAACACAAAGGTCGCTACCACCAATTTCACTTTTGGGAGGGGAGTTAGCACAGTTCACTAGAAACTTGCCCCCCAACTATGAGATTCCAAGATGCTGAAGGCATTACAAGGTATATAATTCAGCTGGTATGTAGAATTAGCTGGTATGTTTTTTAAAACGGTCTCTATCTTTTATTAAGCAATCGTGTGGTTTATAGGATCTAAGTTGAGGACTGAGACTGTATTAGTCAGAGCTTCTGTGGTTGCAAGTGACAGAAACTGAACCCAGACCAGCTTATGCACAAAAGGGAATCTAGTGGCTTTGAGGACTTGGCCTCAGGGCTTCCTCTCAGCCCATCCCTCCTGTCTCCTCTGCATCTCACAGCATGGAAGTGTCATGTTTTCATATTTACACTTCCTCTGTGTATCCGAGGAAGATGGCTCAGCGCTAGCTTGAGTGTGGTTATTTTTAGGGACACAAGAAGAGGCCCTTCCAGCAACCCTCTATCATGTGTCTTGAGAAGCCTCTGATAGGCCTTGATTTGGGTCATGTGTCCATTGCTGAACTGGTCACCGCATCTAAGCAGCCAGCCTGGATCTCATCCCCACTGTTGTGTGGGGCACGGCGACCGACAACCCCATTGGACCTCAGGAAGTCACGGAGGGAACGAGTCTCTGAAAGAAAAGCTGTGTGGTCTTAATAGAAACTACACATGCAAAAGCAACAGATGCTCACAGCACCAACCACACCGTAACTATTCTTGTATTCTCCCTAAGACCAAACACACAGTAGCAGCTTAGTGTTAAATATTAAACGAATAACTGCTGATACTTCCAAAGCATTATTTCATTGTGAATGGGGACAACAGATTGAATGACTTAAAGTTAGACAGCTGATTTCTGATAGAGCCGAGTGCATCGCTGGGTCTCCTGCCTTTCGGTCCAGTTCCCTTAGGAAATCTTTCTCTTTTCTTCTCTTTTGTTGCCAAGATTGTTGTCAACATGGAAGGAGAGAGGAGAGAGACATTTTGGTCATGCTTTCATTACTTATCAGAAGGCTTGTGAGGGTTTTGTCCTTGGAAGACCATGCTGGTGGCAGGTGACTAGCAGACTAGCGGGTTGCCTTTATCTTTCAGACTAATTATAGATATATGTGCTGGATGGCTGGCATCACTATTTGGACTGTTCATTCATTGAGTGAGTTGTGGAATCTGCCAAGGAAAACCTCACGTTGTTGTTTGGTTTCTGAGGCTAATGTTGGATTGTGTTTGGCAGCACTGGAATGTGCTAACAGTCATGAAGACGGCTCTGAAAGGTTGTGTAGCACATTGGAAGTGATGCAGGAAGAGTCAAACCGTGTTTGAATCTCAGCTCTGATACTTGTAACCTTGGGCAAGCTGGGTAACCTCCATGAACCTCAGTCTCCTACAGAACGGGGTGCTACTAACATCTGTCTGCTGTGCCTACTTCACAGGGATGTGGTGAAGATGAAATAAGGTCATTTTTGTAAAAATAGCTTCATAAAGTATTTTTTGCTTTTCCTTTTTTTTTTTTTAATAATGCCACTCTAGGGGCATATGGAAGTTCCCAGATAGGGGTCAAATCAGAGCTACAGCTGCCAGCCTACTCCAGAGCCATAGCAACGCCAGATCCGAACCACATCCGAACCACAGCTCATGGCAGCAACAGATCCCTAACTCACTGAACCCGAGTCCTCATGGATTCTAGTTGGGTTCGTTACCACTGAGCCATGACAGGAACTCCCATGAAGTGTTTTGAAGGGCTCCACGAAATTTGTGAGCTATCAGTTTTACACTATTAGATCTTATTTTAAGAGCAAACGTTAATACAGGCATACTTGCCTATCTATGTAAGTAACTTGTGGTCACAATTTTCTTTGCCTTCTTTTTTTTTTTTTTTTGTCTTTTTGCCGTATCTAGGGCTGCACCCGCAGCATATGGAGGTTCCCAGGCTAGGAGTCTAACAGGAGCTGTAGCTGCCGGCCTTTGCCACAGCCACAGCAACGCGGGATCCGAGCCACGTCTGCAACCTACACCACAGCTCACGGCAACGCCGGATCCTTAACCCACTGAGCAAGGCCAGAGATCGAACCTGCAACCTCATGGTTCTTAGTCGGATTCATTAACCACTGAGCCACGACAGGAACTCCTTCTTTGCCTTCTAGGCACGTGGTAGACAGTGGCTGGATGAAGCCATATGTCTAGTTCTGGCAACAAGTTGTTAATGGATGTGACCGGCATCACTTCCAAGTCAGAGCTTTTAATTGCCAGTGTGAGATCCTCCAGAACTTTCTTTTGCTTTACTGTGTCCGGTGATAGGAGAAATGATGGCTTCTCTGACACCTGGGTCCTTGAGTAAGAAAACTGTGAAGCAGATCCCCCCATCAACTCTCTTTAGACATGAAGCACGAGCAAAAACAAAACTTGTTTCTTCTAAAGACACCAGAAGTTTTCGAGGTTTTTGTTACTTCACAAACCTGTCCTCTCTCGACTGAATCCCCATGCCTGGCTCGGCCACTTTGGACGTGGATGTCTTCCTTTACGTCGCTCAAGTTTTACGGCAATGTCCATGTGGTAGAAGAGGAAGAAGAAATTAATCTTTGCCAAGTAATGGTTTTATAACTTCTTGTTTGGCTGCATAGGCAGCATGTGGAAGTTCCAGGGCCAGAGACGGAACTCATGCCAGAGCTGCAACTCAAGCCACAGCACTGACAGTGCCAGATCCTTAACCCGCTGAGCCACCAAGGAGCTGCTGCAACGTTTTCTCTGTCCATTCCTTCGTCCGTGTGCACTGAAGCTGTTTCCATGTCTTGACAATTGTAAATAATGCTGCTATGAACACGGAGGTGCAGATACCGATTTAATTTAGTGCTTTGGTTTGTCTTAGATATATTCTTAGAAGTGATTTTGCTACATCATATGGTAGTTTTATTTTTAATTTTTTGAGGCTCCTCCATACTGTTTTCCATAGTGGCTGTACCAATTTACAACCCCACCTACAGTGAGTGTTATTTTTTCCCCATATCTATACCACCATTTGTTATCTCTTATCCGCCCACCCCCATTTTTTTTTGCCCATGATGTGTACCGGTTTGACGTGGGATCTCAGTTTCCAGACAAGGGATTGAATCCGGGCTGTAGCAGTGCAAGTGCCAAGTCCTAACCACTAGACGATCAGGGAACTCCCTAGCTCTTGCAGTTTTTTGGTTTGTTTGCTTTGTTTTGTTCTTTGATGATGGCCAGTCTAACAGGACTGAGGTGATACCTCACCGCTTGTAATTTGCATTTCCCTAATGACTGGTAATGTTGAGCACATTTTTTTTTTCATGGACCTGTTGACCTTCATATGTTTTCTTTGGGGATAGGTCTATTCTGGTATTTTGTTCATTTTTAAATTGGGTTATTTGGGGTTTTTTTTTTTCGCTGTTGAGCTGTATGAGTTATTTAGACTGGATTTATCTTTAGCCCTTCCCCTAGAGCTGGGATAGGGTCAGCCTTGCGGCTCCTGACTGCAAGGGGAAGGTGAATATAAAAATAAAATTAAGGTAGTTCCTGCTGTGGCTCAGCCAGTTAAGAACCCAACTAGTATCCATGAGGATGCAGGTTCAATCCCTGGCCTCGCTCAGTGGGTTAAGGATCTGGTGTTGCCATGAGCTGTGGTGTAGGTCACAGACATGGCTCGGATCTGATGTTGCTATGCCTGTAGCATAGGCTGGCAGCTGTTGCTCCAATTTGACCCCTAGCCTGGGAACCTCCATATACCATGGGTGCAGCCCTAAAAAGCCAGAAGGAGGGAAGGAAGGAAGGAAGGAAGGAAGGGAATAAATATAGGAGTTCCTGCTTTGGCATAGCAGGTTAAGGATCTGGGTTTGATCCCCGGCCCTAGTGCTGTGGGTTAAGGATCCAGTGTTGCTGCAGCTGTGGCTTAGGCCGCAGATGCAGCTCAGATTCTATCCTCGGCCTGGAAACTTCCATATGTTATGGGTACAGCCAAAAAATAAAAATAAAAAAGAATAAAATTGAGATTCCGTGTGATAGGAAGAAAGCAGTCATGGAAACTGGGAGAGATTCCATTCATACTCAGTGTTCATGCACCAAGCACTGGGGGAGGTCACGGGAACATAAAAACCTCACAGGTAGGAGGCAGGCCTCTAATAAGCACGGTCCTAGTGATGATGGCATTGATTTGGGGTCAGGAAACATGTCTCATTTTTTTTTATTTATGTATTTATTTATTTACTTTAGAAGATGAGTTTTAAAATCCCAGCTGTATCTTCTGGCTGAGTTATATGAAGCGAGTTTTTTTTTTTTTTGTCTTTTTGCCTTATCTAGGGCCACACCCGCGGCATGTGGAGGTTCCCAGGCTAGGGGTCTAACAGGAGCTGTAGCTGCCGGCCTTCGCCACAGCCACAGCAACGCGGGATCTGAGCTGCGTCTGCAATCTACACCACAACTCACGGCAATGCCAGATCCTTAACTCACTGAGCGAGGCCAGGGATCGAACCCGCAACCTCATGGTTCTTAGTCGGATTCGTTACCCACTGAGCCACGAAGGGAACTCCTGAAGCGAGTTTTCTTTTTTTTTTTTGATCATCTCTGAAACTCAGTTTTGTTATCTATAAAATGTAGCTAATCTTTAACGTGTGCTGTTTTAGTGACATAGAGAAGTTACTCAACAAATAGTACATTTTCTTTCCTTTTTTTTTTTTTTTTTTTTTTTTTTTTTTTTTTTTTTTTACAATGTACAAAGTGTATGGGAGCACAGAAAGGAAGCAAGTTATCTGCCTGCAGCATCAGAGACCAGATTCCTGGATCACAAGTTTGAAAAAACAGCACAGCTTCCGGATGAGGTTTGTAGGTGTTTGGAATAATATCTACTTACTTCTGTTAAAAGACTGCATTTTAACTTTCCTTCATTTAGATAAAAATAGCCAAATAGCTGTGCTGGAAATTCTTAAAGCTCAAAGCAACTTTGATTCTTTCAAGTGATACTAATGACCTAATATCATGCCCAACTCCTCTTGTATGGAAAGGAACAAATATTTGATATTCATTTTCATTGTTTGCTGTGGGCTGGTTTCCTGTTATTTTTTCCTCCTCTGTCTAGAGGAAGGGAGTAAAGGAAGCTTCCTTGTTAACCTACTACTATAAGGAACATGTTTTGAAAAAAATAAAAAGCACAAAGGGCAAGAATAGAGTTTCTCATCAAGAGTATTACCAGCATGTGGATGGAGTTCCCCGGTGGTCTAGCAGTTGGGTGCTGTCACTGCTGTGGCTTGGGTCACTGCTGTGGCATGGGTTTGATTCCTGGCCCAGGAACTCCTGCATGCCGAAAAGAAAAAAAAAATTATCAGCATAACTCAACTCTGGTATACTTACGGATAGTTTATGGAAGCATTGACTGTTGTTCATTGACTCAGTTAAAGTGATGCAAGCACAAAGTTCCAGAATGAGGGGCCCCTGGGGTGCCCAGGCAAATCACAAGGAGAGCACACCCTCAGAGAGCGTCCAGTCTAGAAGGGCCCACACTCTTATGTAACCCAAGTTAGATGGTGATTTAACATGGGACAGTCAAATGATGGAGGTCAACTCTTTTTGGAATACATGCAGAATTGGGAGAAGCTGTTTCTTAGAGAAGAGAAGTTAAAGCAGGCTGTTGTTGTTGGATAGAACAGGAGGTGTCTCATTCTTGAAACACGGGCAATATTTTAGTATAGGAGCCTGCAGACAAAGGGTGGACGGGAACATTCCAGGTAGAGGAACTGGTGCGAGCAAAGGGCAAGTCGCAGACACGGGGTTGGAGGCGCAAATGGGCAGCCAGGTGAGCAGTTTCATTGAGAAAGAAAGTATTCTTATCTCTACCGCTCTTCCAGCACTTAATTGTCCTTTTATTATATTGTATCTGTGTGTTGTACACCTTGTCTCCTAGGAGATGTGAGGGGAGCGTTCTATACAACTGTAAGCTCTGATTTCTCTGCATGTTACTTATCCTCCTTAGTAAATAAACAAGCAATACATAAATTGTGCAGGGAAGGGGATTACTTGACTCCTTAAAGGCAAAACAGAAAGAAATTGCATCACCACATTTTTTTCATGTTAGGTCAGTATTTTAATAAGAATGGGAGTTCCCTGGTGGCTCAGTGGGTTAAGGATCCAGCATTTTCACAGCTGTGGCTCTGCTTACTGCTGTGGTTTGGGTTCATTCCCTGCCCTGGCACCTTCCGCATGCCATGGGTGTGGCAAAAAAAAAAAAAATGTTTTCCACCTTCTCTTTTTTTTTGGCTTTTTGCCTAGAAAAGGCCACACTCGTGGCATATGGAGGTCCCCAGGCTAGGGGTCTAACTGAAGCTACAGCTGCCGGCCTACCCCACAGCCACAGCAATGCGGGATCCGAGCCCTGTCTGCAACCTACACCACAGCTCACGGCAACGCCGGATCCTTAACCCACTGAGTGAAGCCAGGGATCGAACTCGCAACCTCATGGTTCCTAGTTGGATTCATTAACCACTGAGCCACGACGGGAACCTCCTGTTTTCCACCTTCTTCTTTTCACACTTAAAAATTTTTTGGGAGGAGGTCCCATTGTGGTGCAGTGGAAATGAACCCAACTAGTATCCCTGAGGACGTGGGTTCTTTCCCTAACCTCACTCAGTGGGTCAAGGGTCTGGTGTTGCCACGAGCTGTGGTTTAGGTTGTAGTCATGGCTCAGATCCTGCGTTGTTGTGGCTGTGGTGTGGGCCAGCAGCTGTAGCTCCGATTCTACCCCTAGCTTCCATATGCCATGAGTGTGGCCCTAAAAAGAAAAAAAAAAAATCCTTTGGGAGTTCCTGCTGTGGTGCAGTGGGAGTGGTGGCATCTTGTAAGCGCTGGGACACAGGTTGGATCCGGCATGGTGGGTTAAAGATCCAGTGTTGGTCACAGCTGCGGCCAAGATAGCAACTGCAGCTCAGATCTGATCCCTGGCCCCGGGAACTCCATATGCCAGCGGGGCAACCAAAAAAGAAAAAAATCTTTTATAGGAGTTCCCTGGTGGTCTAGTGGCTAGGATTAGATACTTTCAGTGCTTCAGCCCAGGTTCAGTCCCTGGTCTGGAAACTGAGATCCCGCATCAAGCTGCTTCACACAGAGGCCAAAAAAAAAATATCATTTTTCCTTTCTCTTCATAGAAGCAGTGTTGATGCTGATATTTGAAAGCGTTAGAAAAAAAATTACTCACCAACTGATGCAGTACTTGAGTCAGGCAAGAAGCGGCAATGGCCACTAAAAGCTTTCACTGGATGAAAGTTTTGGGGAATAAGACAGTCACAAAGAATCTAAGTCCCCCCCCCCAGTACACATTAATTATAAAGGGAAAAGGGAGATCTGGAAGGTACCGCCTGATTCAAAATGAGCATCACCTTTCCTGGGACAGCTTGGTAGCGTGTCAGCCTCTAGAAGCGATGGAGTATGAAGTTCACAACATCACCTGGAACGTGTTCTTGCCACCGGTGATTCCTACAAATCTAATAGTTGTAGCGGTGAGGGTCATACAAATCCAGACTCTGAGACATTCAGCAGGACTCTGGACCACATTCTTTTTTTTTTTTTTTTGTCTTTTTGCCTTTATGTAGAGCCGCACCCGCGGCATATGGAGGTTCCCAGGCTAGGGGTCTAACAGGAGCTGTAGCCGCCGGCCTTCGCCACAGCCACAGCAATGTGGGATCCGAGCCGCGTCTGCAACCTACACCACAGCTCACGGCAACGCCGGATCCTGAGCAAGTCCAGAGATCGAAACCGCAACTTCATGGTTCCTAGTCAGATTCATTAACCACTGAGCCACGAAGGGAACTCCCGCATTCTTTTTAAATAATGGCAATGTCGGGGTTCCTTGGTGGCCTAGTGGTTAAGAATTCAGTGTTGTCACTGCTGTGGTACAGATTCAGTCCCTGCCCTGGGAACTTAACATGCCAAAAAAAGAAAAAAAAACACAACAGCGGAAAAAAAACCCTGCTGTGTAGCACTGGGAACTATGTCTGGTCATTTGTAATGAAGCATGATAGTGTGAGACAAAAAAAGAGTGTATACATTTTTTGTGAGATTGGGTCATCTTGCTATGCAACAGAAAATTGACAGAATACTGTAAAACAGCTAAAATGGAAAAAGTAAAAATCATTATAAAAAATTGGTGAATTTTATATAATTCACTGAACTATTTTATCAACTTTTCTATTTAAATTTTAGGTTTAAATTCTCCAACATAGTTGGGAAATAATAAAGTATCTTTTTTCTAATTGTCAAAAATAATACATGCTGGGAGTTCCCGTAGTGGCTCAGCAGTTAAGGAACCATGAGGTTGCGGGTTCGATCCCTGGCCTTGCTCAGTGGGTTAAGGATCCGATGTTGCTGTGAGCTGTGGTGTAGGTCACAGTTGCGGCTCGATCCCGCGTTACTGTGGCTGTGGCGAAGGCCAGCAGCTGTCGCTCAGATTTGACCCCTACCCTGGGAACCTCCACATGCTGCCGGTGTGGCCCTAAACAGCAAAATAAATAAATAAATACATAAATAAATAAAATAATAATCATACATGCTGGGAGTTCCCGTTGTGACTCAACAGGTTAAGAACCCGTCTAGTATCCATGAGATGCAGATTCGATCCCTGTCCTCCCTCAGTGGGTTAAGGATCCAGCATTGCTGCAAGCTGCAGCATAGGTCACCCATGCAGCTCTGATCCAGCACTGGGGTAGGCCAGCAGCTATAGCTCTGATTCAGCCCCTAGCCTGGGAATTTCCATTTGCCGCGAGTGTGGCCCTAAAAGATAAAAAACAGCTAACCAAACAAAAATGCTCAAAGAGAAATTTTAGAAAAATAAAGAAAAAAGCATAAAAAATAATTATGTGATTATGGTAGAGCATCTCTTACCCTCTCTTTTTTTGGTCCTTCTGCATCTGGTGCTTCTTAGGCACAGGGGTGAACCTTTCTAATTAAGATTCATGTAGGAAGATGAATAGGAGTGGTTTGTATTTCTCAAAGATTCTGTCAGTTGGGTTTTCAGATCATCCTAGCTCTTGGTCTCAGGTTTAATCCTATCTATTTAGAAGCTACAAACCCTAAAGATGAATACGCAAGTATTACCAAAAATTATTTTATTTTTAAAATTTTAAATTATCATTATTTTTTATGACCACACCTGCAGCATATGGAAGTTCCCAGGTCAGGGGTCAAATCGGAGCTGCACCGGCAGGCCTATGCTGCAGCTTGAGGCACTGCCCCATCCTTAACCCACTGTGCATGGTCGGAGATCGAACCAGCATCCTCAGAGAAACAACATTTCATCCTTAAACCTGCTGAGCCACAAGAACTCCCAAAACTTATTTTTAAAAGCAGAAAAATCATGAGGTTGATACAAAATCCCATGAAACTCAAAACAAATTCATCACTATAAAATGCCTAAATGGGGGAGTTCCCATCGTGGCTCAGTGGTTAACGACTCCAACTAGGAACAATGAGGTTGCAGGTTTGATCCCTGGCCTCGCTCAGTGGGTTAAGGATCCGGTGTTGCCGTGAGCTGTGGTGTAGGTTGCAGACGCGGCTCGGATCCCACGTTGCTGTGGCTGTGGTGTAGGCCGGCAGCTACAGCTCCGATTAGACCCCTAGCCTGGGAACCTCCATATGCTGTGGGTGCGGCCCTAGAAAAGATAAAAAAAAAAAAAGTTTTATATATATATATATATGTATTATTCATTTGACTGCAGGTAAAGTCAACAAATTTCTAATCATGGGTCCTCTGAAAAAGATATTTACTTTCTTTCTGAGTCAGGATTTTTATCAAATAATGTTCATTAGTGGGTAACAGTGGGTAATGGCTGCCAAGAAGGAATATTTGGCAAACTAAAATTTTGCTACAATTTATAATTATGTATCACAATTATATTCATGATACACCATCTAATAAATGGCATCATTTACCATCTAATAAATTTTATTTTGCTATGGATATGTTAAGCCTGGATTTTCTTTCTGAACATTTTCAGCTACTACCTAACATGCACACTGTTAGATAATAATTAAAAAAACACTGTTTTTAGATTTTTAAATTTTATAAGCACTGTTTGGGAAATTAATCTGAATGGAACACAAATGTTACACAACATTCCAACAGAAATTTAGTTTAGTATTAAGTTGAACCATATTAAATTGCCATTTTGTAGTTTAAAATGATCAACTGTTACTAATTTCATATAACTCAAATTTTAAAATCTAATTATTCCATACTCATGAATGCAGCAGTAACTAGAGTGTAATCTTCGCCAAGACAGGGATTTAGGGGTTTTGTTCATTATTGTTAGACATTTAGAAAATGGTTGTTGAATGAATGAATTAGGAAAGCAAATAAAACCTGGTAACTTATCTTCCATCCTAACAAGTCTTTGAGTTTAGGTTTAAAGTGGGAATAAGAATAATAACATGAAATATATAGGTTTGGTCTCTTGAAGCAAAAAGAATTTAAATACATAATTTACCTGAGAGAATTGAAAACATATATTCACACAAAAACTTGTACATGAATGTTGATAGCAGCATTATGCATAACTAAAAAGTAGAAATAACCCAAATGTCCATCAACTAATGAAGGTTTAAACAAATTGTGGTACATCCATGCATTGGAATATTATAGAATCATGAAAAAGAATGAAGGTACTACAACATGAATGAAACCTGAAAACCTTACACTAAGTGAAAGAATGCAAACACAAAAAGCCACATATAGTATTGAGTTCATATAAAATGTCCAGAAGGAGCAAATCAAGAGAGACAGAAAGTAGATCAGTGGTTTTGAGAGTTTAGAGACAAGAGGAAATGAGGAGTGACTGTTAATAACCACAGTGTTTCATTTTGGGTGATGAAAATGTTCTAGAATTAGACAATGGTTACAACTGTACAAACTTATGAATATATTACCCCCCCCCCGAATTGTACATACACTTTAAAATTAAGGGTAGAAGTTCCCGTCATGGCTCAGTGGTTAATGAACCCGACTAGTATCCATGAGGATGCGGGTTCAATCCCTGGCCTTGCTCAAGAGCCCAAGTTGCTGTGGCTGTGGTTTAGGCCGGCAGCTGCAGTTCTGATTCGACCCCTAGCCTGGGAACCTACATATGCTGCGGGTGCGGCCCTAAAAAAACAAAAGACAAAAATAAATAAATAGATAGATAAATAAATGGTGAACTTTATAGTATGTGAAATATGTTTCTTTTTTTTAAATGAAATAATCCTCTGAGTTCTCTTCAGAATGTATCAAAGATTATTGTAAAATAATAGACATGTGTTTATGAATCTGAGAGTATTAGGAAATGTTCCCTGGTTTAATTATAAACTGAGTGGAATGTTTGGCGATTTCAGCGAACATTAAGAGGATTAACCTGACTCCGCCAGTGTTAACAATACCATTGAAACTATTTAAACTGCATCATTCAAAAACTACAGTCATATTAAAGTAACTGTAGCAATGACTTCCGTGAAAAAAAAAACAGCAATTAGATTGATTACTAATTAAGGCTGTCATCATTTTAAATACCTTATATTTATATAATGCTTTTACTTCCTCAAGTATTCAACTGTGTGTTAAGATCTAATATAAGGGAGAGTCACATCCCTTAACCACTTAATTAGAGGAAGAGAAGTGGGTGGGATTGGACTGAAATTTATTAGCAATACTGACATTCCAGATTGAAACACAAAGTGAACAGGATTTACAGGCTAATTTCTAGCCTTCAATGCAGACACTTAAATAGCAAGAACTAAACCTGCCCCATTCAGTTGTGCAATTTAAAAAAAAATTGAAATACAACATGCATATAGATCAGTGTACACAGTCTTAAATGCAGATTATGAGTTTCCCTAAATTGAGCACTCCTTTGGAAACAGCCTAGGGATCAAGACGTACGACAAAAGCACACAGAAGGAGGGCAATTTTGTTTCCCCGTAAACCAAAGAAAGTATTTACATAGTTTAGATCCTCCCAAGAGCAGCCTCTCAATCACACCGTAGTTAAATTTGGGAAGGAAGGGCAGAGGACCCTGAAATGGTAATAATGTATATTGTAGTATGCACATAATTTTGACGGCAATTCACTGACACCATTATCCACAGTACTTCACGTTCACAGAATCATTCTGACTAATGTTCTTTTTCTGGATCCAGACATTCAGAAACCGTTCTCAAAACCACGCGTGACTTTCGAAAATTTCTTTGCAACATAACTTAACCAAATTTTTGAAGCAGGAAAGTTTGTGTGAGGTGGTGCCTTTTTTGTCAAAGTGCTGAGCACCCCTGGACACTTTTCAGACCTCACTCGCCAAACACTGCAGTTCTACCCGAAACTCACGGGCCTCCCAGCGCCCCCGGAGTGGTCCAGGACAACTCGCCAATCTCTGGACGTCCGAGACCCCACCCCCAGCAGCCCTTCTGGGCTCCGTCCCCCATGCTTCAGGCCGAAACGCCGCACTGTTCCTTTAACACCGGGCGCAGCCAGGGTGTGCGAAGGGCCAGCTCCTCCCGCCTCCTTCTCCACCGCTCCCTTCCCCCTCCCATCTGAGTTTCAGGTGGATGGGTCACGGTGGGAGGAGGCCGCCACACCACTCCTCCTCGCCCGCGTCCACCTCCCCCTTTGTCCTTCCTCTGACTGGGGCGGCGGGACTCCGCGGAGAGCTAGACGGAGCGCCGCGGAGCGCGTGCGGGGTGCAGCAGGTGGGTCTCAGGGGCGCCGGGCCGCGGACCTCAGGCACTAGGGCCTGGGTTTGGTGCGCATGCCCGGGAGCCCGCCGGCGGGGTTGGGGGCAGGAGCGGGGAGAAGAGGGGAGGAAGAGGGGGTGGAGGGAGAGGAGGAGGGTTGGGCCCCCAGCTGAGTCGCCGGGCGAGCAGGTTGTTTGCACGGCGTCAGGTGCGCCCTCCAGGTGAGCACGCTCCTTGGTTCTCGCCTTCCCAGGTGGGTCGGGCCGGCTGCAGTGAGAAGGTGGGAGTTGGGTGCCGCGCCCAGGGCGCACGAGGGGCCCCTCCGTCTGGTAGGAGCGGCCCGGGGCGGCGGGGGGGCACGCCCGCCCTGGTTTCGGTGGTGGTTTCGTCCCTGGGCTGGGACTCGCGGGAAGCGAAAAGGCGCGGGGCGCCGAGAGAACCGCACTGGGCGAACTTGGAGGCTGCCTCCCTCCCGGGGCGAGGGTCCGCTTGGAGCCGCCCATCAGTTCCTGCCTCGAAAACGCTCGAAGCCACCGGCGTCTAAGCGGCGGGGGCAACTTTTCGTTTCTATGAGGGCTGGCGGGAGGTTAGTGAACGGCGAGAATCCTGCGCCCGGCTCTCTGAGCTGCAGTTCTGGGGCTTCCTCGTGAAGAGGGTCCTCGGGGAAAGTGGGCTGTGGGCCTGAGGGCTGGGGCGAGGGGGGTCCGCTCGCCGGCCGGGGCGGCTGGGACCCTCAGGGGGACTTGCTCGACCCCACCCCGCCCCACCCTTTTGGGTAGCCCAGCGGGATAAGGGTTGGCCGGGTTTAATCCATGCAATATTCCTGGAGACGTGGGTTGGGTCGATGGGCAGTTTTCAACCCCCTGGGGGGTGGGGAGTCGTGTGGTCCCGTGTCGATTTAAGCTGGGGGGCGGGGACTTAATTTCGAGGGCGGCTGTACTTCGAGGGACGCCGCACACGCCTGGGCTTTTCACCCGTGACCTAAAGGCCGCCGCCAGGTGGGCGGACCTGCCTCGGGGCTGTCCCCGCTCGACGAGTGTTCACTGCCCGGGGTGCTCTGGACGTGGCGGGGGTGCGCGTCCTGGCCCCGGCCGGCCGCGGCCTCCTGCGACCCGGGGAAGGGCCGGCCCGGCGTGCCGCCGACATGCTGCCTGCATCGGCAGAAGCGTGCGGGGCCAGGTGGGACGAGGGGCCAAAATGGCCTCGGCACCTTGCGGCTGGGCTATTGGCGCCGAGCCCCTCGTGTCCCAGGCTAAGCGACTGAGCGGGAGGAGTGGCCGCCGCATCCCCGGGCCGGGCAACCTGCCCACCTGGGAGATGACCCGGGGCCGGGAGGGGGCAGCTTTCCGGGTTACTGTGTGGCCCTCACGCACAGCAGGTGTGTTATTACGATCGCTAGGAAAGAGAATCTTCCCCTTAAGGCCCTTATGCTTTTTGTGATAGAAAACCAGTTCTTTCCGGACGGTGGTGGTGTTCTCAACTTTGCATTCCCTAGTGTGACAGTGTTTCTTGTGCACTGTCCACACTGAATATTTTCTCTTCTTGGTGTTTTAAAGGAAACACCGTATGTATCTTATTTTTTGGCTGCGGCATGCGGAAGTTCCTGGGCCAGGGCTCCAACCGGTACCAGAGCCCCGGCCGTGGCAAAGCGAGATCCTTAACTTCTAGGCCACCAGGGTACTCCCCTAAAATAGACATCTTAAAAGTTGGCGCTACAGGAATTGATATTTTCTCAGACAAAGCAAAAGCACTTGTTTTATCTAGTTTTGCTTTTATTTGGTTATTAGGCGCCTCCTTTGTTAGTTGATGGAGACTGAGATTCACATACTAACAGGCAATTTAGGGAAATGAGCATTGCCTCCCTTTGTGTAAGGCACGGCATAAAAACCTTTTGTACTTTATATCATTTAATCATCCCAGCATCTCTAAAAGCTAGATATTATTAGAACTCCATTTTTAGAGTGAGTAAACACCAGGTAGGGGAAACATGTTGCAAACCGACTGGCTTGAAAACTTCTTCAGCAGGTTAGGGAAGGTATATTAGAAAAGCAACAGTCCTTCTAAGCCAGCAGGAGAACCAGATTTGGGGAGCTGTTCAGGAATTCTCTACCTTTAACTACACCCTGTGGCCTCATATAAGTGTTCCCCATCTTGCTGGCTCTAAAGGTAAAATTTTTACTCTTTTCTTCTAAGGATAATATTGGAATTACTGTCCTTTCAAAATGATAGAGGTTACTTTCAGCCACCTTCCCAGGAACCTCCTAGAGGGACGTTTTCTTTAAGGCTTACTTGATTAGAATACTTAGTGGGCTTTTTAATATTGGAGCAAAAAGACCATGTGGATTTTTGCTATACTGTTTTAAAAATCCTGCCTCCAGACATGTATCTGTTCTGTATCTTTGTGCTTTCCCATCTTGAGTGTGGTATGAGTCACTTGGCGATCTCATTAAAATACAGATTCTGTATGAAGTGGGGCCTGGAAATCTGTGCTTCTAACAGGTTCTGAGATGATGCCCTTAAGGTTGTGAGTACTCAAGTTGCACTTGAAGGACTGTATTTCCAGAGTGTTGGTTATGTGAAGAATTTCAAGGCATTTGTTACCAGACTGAAATCCCAACTCTAATAGGGGCTGTTGATTTTTTAATTTGATTGAGCATCCCTTTCTACTGGCGATGAGTTCTTAGGGATCAGGAATAAGAGCAGTGATCAAGACAGACATTTAAGTGCTTGGGAAGCTGGTATTCCTGTTGGGGTGGAGAAGGTGGCAGTTTTTTTAAAAAGGAGAGAAAAGAGTGAACCGAGGGGAAGTTGGGAAATTTGCTCTGGAGATGGGTTTGGTGGATGGAGTGAGTGACAGGGCGGACATCTCTGAGGAGGTGACATTAGGGCCGAGACCTGACTGAGAGGTGCCTGCCATGTAAAAAGATCTGGGCCTCCTCCACAGGTAACCCTCAGCATCAAGGCCCTTTCTGGATTGATGCCTTTATTCTAGGCGGTTACTCTCAAAATATATAATGTGGTTAAAAATCATCTGGAGAGTTGATTTTAAAAGTGCAGTTTCTGGGAGTTCCCGTGTGCCTCAGTGGGTTAAGAACCCGACTAGAATCTATGAGGATGTGGGTTTGATCCCTGGCCTCACTCAGTGGGTTAAGGATCTGGTGTTGTTCCAAGGTGCTCCATAGATTGCAGATGCAACTTGGATCTGGCATTGCTGTGGCTGCAGCTCCCCTTTGACCTCTAACCCAGCAACTTCCATATGCCACAGGTGCAGCACTAAAAAGAAAAAAATGCAATTTCTGGCACAGAACTAGTCTATTTAAAAAATCTGCCTAATTTCAAAATTGTAGATAATTTAGTAGTGATTTGCCTGTAATCTAAATAGAATCATGTAATGTCAACTTTAAAAACTTCTTGACAGGGTCCTACTGTATAGCACAGAGAACTACATTTAATGTTCTATGATAAACCATGATGGAAAATAATATTTTTTAAATTACTTAATGAATTTTATTACAATTAGAGGTGTACAAAAATCATCACAACCAAATTTTATAGCATTTCCATCCCAAGCCCTCAGTGCATCCCCCCACCCCCCAGCCTGTCTCATTTGGAAACCATACATTTTTCAAAGTCTGTGAGTCAGTATCTGTTCTGCAAAGAAGTTCATTGCGGCCTTTTTTTAGATTCCACATGTAAGTGGTAGCATTTGATGCTGGCATCTCATTGTCTGACTAGTTTCACTCCTCATGATAATTTCTAGGTCCATGTTGCTATAAATGCTGTTATTTCATTTCTTTTAATGGCTTAGTAATATTCCATTGTGTATATGTACCACAGAAAATAATATTTTTTAAATGTGTATATACATACGTATAACTGAAATCACTTTGCTGTACAGCAGAAATTATTGTAAATCAGCTATACTTCAATTTTTAAAAATGTTAAAAAGAATTTCATGACAAATTAATTAAAGGCGTATGATTGGAAAGGAACAGACTGCTCTTAAATATATATATATATATATATATATTTTTTTTTTTTTTTTGATTTTTAGGGCCACACCCTTGGTATATGGTGGTTCCCAGGCTAGGGGTTCAATTGGAGCTGTAGCTGCCGGCCTACACCACAGCCACAGCAACACGGGATCCCAGCCACGTCTGCAACCTACACCACAGCTCACAGCAATGCCGGATCCTTAACCTACTGAGCAAGGCCAGGGATCAAACCCACATCCTCATGGGTGCTAGTCAGGTTCCTTAACTGCTGAGCCGCGATGGAACTTCCTGCCAGTGTACGTTTTTAAAGAGAGAGCTTTTTATATTTTAGCATTACCTGGCTTTCAGCCTAACATATTCAGTAAGGATTTGCTGCTTCCCTTTGGCCCTGACTCTGACCCAGCGGTTTGACTGTGTCCCTGTCATTCTTTTTTCCTTTTTGGCTGCACCTGCGGCATGTGGAAGTTCCCAGGGCCAGGAATCGAACTGGGCCACAGCAGTGACCTGAGCCATGGCAGTGACAATGCTGGGTCCTTAACCTTCTAGGCCACTAGGGAACTTCTGTTCCTGTCATTTTTTTCCTATGATTCTTATGGCATAGGTTCTGTGAAGGTGACCAGTGAGCCCCTTAAGGCAGATCCTGTGGCCTTTTCACTCATTCTCTTTTTTCCTTCACTCAGCATATACTTGTTGACCAGATACTGTTAATACCGGTGTGCTGGGCACTGGGCAGTGTTCTGGGTCCTGTCTTTCCTTTTGCTGTGGCCTTGGAGCCCGGTCCCTACAAGCTGCCTGGAAAGAGACCTTAGAAGTCTTCCAGTGCAGTTCCCCCGCCTCACTCACCCTCTCAAATATCAAACAACGTAAGCTTTGCATAAATGGTATGAGATTAAGTTGTTGTTTGTTATTTTGGGAGGAGGGTGTGTGGAGAGACTTCCTAATACTGAGATGAAATCTGACCCTCTGGAGTGTTGGTTTTTTTGAAGGAACAATTTCTAGGACTACAAAGACAGCTCTTCAGCTCTTTGAAGGCTGCCACAGTGGTGCTTGTAATGTTGAGTGCTCCAGGCCAAACATTTCCTGATTTTTTTGTCTTAAGCCATGATTTTTCTAGATCTTTAACAATCTGAGTCTCTCTCCTGGAGAGGCACCTAGCTGAAACACGATGTTCAAATTTCAAGGTTCCTCAGGGATTTGCTTTTTTTTTTTTTTAACAACTGTGTCACGCCTAAATATTAGCACTATCTTTAAAAACATTCCCTAAGTTTGGGATCGCTTGTTGTTAGCGTTTGTTGAAATTCTGACCAAGGAAATGCACTTTTTATTAATTTATTTATTCGTTTATTTTTTTTGTCTTTTTGCCTTTTCTAGGGCCGCACTCGTGGCATATGGAGGTTCCCAGGCTAGGGGTCTAATCAGAGCTGTAGCCGCCGGCCTACATCACAGCCACAGCAACGCGGGATCCGAGCCACATCTGCAACCTACACCACAGCTTGTGGCAACACCGGATCCTTAACCCACTGAGCAAGGCCAGGGATCGAACCCAGAACCTCATGGTTCCTAGTCGGATTTGTTAACCACTGAGCCATGACGGGAACTACGGAAATGCACTTTTAAAAATGAACAGTGGAATTCCTGTCGCGGTGCAGTGGTTAACGAATCCGACTAAGAACCATGAGGTTGCGGGCTCGATCCCTGGCCTTGCTCAGTGGGTTAAGAATCTGGTGTTGCCACGAGCTGTGGTGTAGGTCACAAATGCGGCTTGGATCCCACGTTGCTGTGGCTGTGGTGTAGGCCAGCAGCTGCAGCTCTGATTCCACCCCTACCCGGGCACTTCCACATGCCAAGGGTTCGGCCCTAAATAAAAAAAAGAGCAGTTACTAAGCTAAATTTCCCTTATCTACTACTCATACTATTATTTTTTTTTCTTTTTGGCTGTGCCCTTGGTATGTGGAAGTTCCTGGGCTAGGGATCATATCTGTGCCACAGCAGCAACCTGAGCCACAGCAGTGATAACACCAGATCCTTAATCGACTGTGCCACTGGGGAACTCCTACTGTTAATTTTTAAAAATTGAGTTTTACCTATTTAAAATGATTTGTTCCTGCCACAGATATTTGAAAATGAATACAATATACCTAAATGCCTAAACACTGAAATTTCTCATCTTCAGGATAATCACTTTGTTGTGAATGCTTTTTGCTCATCTTCTCAAATACATTGTCTTACCTGTTTATCCCAGCCCAGAGGTCAGGATTGTCCCCCTCTTTGTCCCAGGAAGGTAGTGATACTCACAAGCGAGAAGGGGAATTTTGTGCTCTCAAGGTTGTGAGCTTTTAAAACTACTAGTTCTGTTTCATTCTAGCCTTACAAAGACCTTGATCAGCTTGATCGGTGGTAACATACTTGTAGCCAGTGGGTTACTTATCCTTTCCAGTGTTTTGTCAGCAGCAAATCTAGATAAGATGACACTGTCTGTGGTCACTACTAGGGACCCCCTTCCGGGTGGACATAAATGGTCCATTCATCTTAATTAGGTTCCACTGTTCAGCCCGTAGTCATCTGGCTACCCACACACTATACACAAGGATGTGCCCAAGATTCTCAGGATCTTCTAGGCACTCCCTTCATCTTCCATCTGGAAACCTTCTCAGAAAAAGGAAATGAAGTTGGTAGGACATGTCTTGTTCTTAATGATCTTTCAAAAATTATTTGCTTCGCAGTTTAAAAAACTCTACTTTGAAAAGAGACAGGACAGCTAAACTCTGAATCCAGGAAATAGTAATTTGGAAAGGGATTTTGTTGTCTGGATTTGCTTTTTTTTTAGGGCCGCACTGCAGCATGTGGAAGTTCCCGCTAGTGGTGGAATCAGAGCTGCAGCTGCCTGCCTACACCAAGCCACAGCATCATGGGATCTGAGCCGCATCTGTGACATACACCACAGCTCCTGGCAATGCTGGATCCTTGACCCACTGAGTGAAGCCAGGGATTGAACCCGCATCGTCAATAGATCCTAGTTGGATCTGTTACCGCTGAGCCATGACGGGCACTCCCTGTTGTCTGGATTTTTGACAAGGTTAAAATTTCAGCCTGAGTCTGGGTTAATTTAGAGTTTTCAAAAATTGCCATTAAGCTGGGAATTTTTGGAATAGTCTTGAATGAGTGAGACCTAGCTATAGAAGGGATAAGATTTCTTTAAGTCAGTTTGTCAGTATTTGATATTTAGCTTCATAAACAGGGTCCCACATTTAAGTGTTTAAATTCAGTTTTTCTTAATGTTCTTTTTCTGAACATCAATTAGGAAGACTATCTGGACTTTTACTCTTTCATACCATCATAACATTTTGACTTGAATTGCTTGTCTGTATGTGTATTTGGGTACCAGTTACCGGGCTACACACACGTATCATTTGTGTACTTGATGTTGTATTTCAAGAAAGCAGTTTTTAGAAATAAAAGAATGTGGAGAAGTTGTCTTTCCTCACTGTGTTTGGAAATATATGCTACTGGTGTTGGTGTCACTAACATTTAATATATTTCCACCTTTGAGGGTTCTTTTTTTGTCTTTTTGCCTTATTTAGGGCCGCACCCGTGGCATATGGAGGTTCCCAGGCTAGGGGTCTAACAGAAGCTGTAGCCGCCGGCCTTCGCCACAGCAACACGGGATCCGAGCCGCGTCTGCAACCTATACCACAGCTCACGGCAACGCCGGATCCTTAACCCACTGAGTGAGGTCAGGGATCGAACCTGCAACCTCATGGTTCTTAGTCGGATTCGTTAACCACTGAGCCACGACGGGAACTCCTTTGAGGTTTTACCTAACATAGGTACATTTGGGCAATAATTTATTCTGAGAAATTTGTTTTTTTGTTTTGTTTTGTTTATTCTGAGAAATTTGTAGTTGACTGTCGTCAAGGATGTGGAGCATAGCTGCTAATGATTTTTTATTTATTTATTTATTTTTTTTTTATTTTTGCATTATAGCTGGTTTACAGATTTCTGTCAGATTTTCCAACTGCACCATGTGGTGACCCGATTACATGTACATATATGGATTTGTCACATGTAATTGCTAATGATTTTAAAGAGCAGAGTCTAAAGAGTTTGAATTGATTCACTGTTCCTAATGCAGTAAGATAGGCTCTCACAGCCCTTATTTGAAAAGGAAAAAATATTAGGCACTTTAATACACTCAGGTTGTGGATCTGTTCATGTTCTTTCCCCATCCACCCCTGAGCTTTGGGCTCTTTCTCCCCGAGGTTTCCCTGTTATCCCCAGACTGCAGTTAGCCATGTAGGTCAGCCCCAAACGATGTCTGTTGTAGTGGCTGTTTTCTTTGTGACCTTCAGGAGAACTTTGTCTCATACTTAACTTCCCCAGGCTTCTGTGGTACAGTGTAGACACTTAATAAATACTTGTTGATTGAGTGAAATTGCCTCTCACATTTTTAGGGCTTTTTGCTCTGAGGAATTATGAAAGAAAATGACTCTGCTTTTGTCTTAGTAAAGAGGACTCTTTAATACAGTGTGTGTTTGATGTTTTTCCTTTTTTGTGAAAATTGTGTTCCATTTTGAAGACTTGAAAAGGGGGATAAGGAAAAAATGTCCACAGTCGTACATTTTGTAATCCTTTTTAATGATAAAAGCATACTTTTAAACCAGATTATGCTTTAGGTAACATTGAGGTGCTGGTACGTGCTGGACACAGCTATGTATACACTTTCACATGCATTCTCTCTCTCTTTTTTTTTTCTGTGCCTATGGCATGCAAGAGCTCCCAGGCCAGGGACCGAACCTGTGCCACAGCAGCGACAATGCCAGATCCTTAACTCACTGAGGCACCAAGGAACTCCTCCATTCTCATTTTATATGAACTTTCAAAAGTCCTATGGGGTGGGGGGCGCGTTCCTATTGTGGCTCAGCAGAAATGAATCTGACTAGTATCCATGAGGACGCAGGTTCAATCCCTGGCCTCCCTTGGTGGGTTAAGGATCTGGCGTTGTCATGAGCTCTGGTGCAGGTCAAAGATGCGGCTTGAATCCCGTGTTGCTATGGTTATGGTATAGGCCAGCAGCTGCAGCTCCGATTCAACTCCTAGCCTGGGATCCTCTGTATGCCATGGGTGTGGCCCTAAAAAAACAAAAATTAAAAAAAAAAACCAAAATTTAGAATTTCAAGTTTAAACAGCATTCATGCGACAGTGCTGTGCAGAGCACACTCTGGGTGCAATGAGGACTACCAGGCTGAGTGATTCCTATGCTCAATGATTTCTTGTGCTTAAAGAATTAATGGTCCATCGTGTAAAAACAGCAGTGGGAAGGACCAGAGAAGTAACTGTGGAGTGAAAGGTTGCTTGATATTGGTGTCGGTAGTTTTCTTAGTGATGTAAGGAAACCTGAACTCAGTAGTAATGTCATTACCCTACTTATGTTGTTTAGATTGGCTTATCTTGAGAGCTACAGGGCGTTGCCCATCCTGAAGATCAGGTGACCGCTGACCTCAGCCATGTCATCCAGACCCTTTGAAAGTCCACCTCCTTATAGACCTGATGAATTGTAAGTAAATACGTAATTCTTTTTTTTTCTTTTAAGTTACTTACATGTGAAACATATGTATAGTTGAAACTTTCATCTACTGAGTGTGTATGTGCTTAAAAATAAAATAACATGTGCCTTGGAGTTCCCATCGTGGCTCAGTGGAAACAAACCTGACTGGCATCCATGAGGAGCCTGGTTTGATCCCTGGCCTTGCTCAGTGGACTAAGGATCCGGTGTTGCCATGAACTGTGGTGTAGGTCGCAGACGCAGCTCAGATCTGATGTTGCTGTGGCTGTGGTGTAGGCCAGTGGCTACAGCTCTTATTTGACCCCTAGCCTGGAAGCCTCCATATGCCATGGGTGTGGCCATAAAAAAAAGAAAAGAACAAGAAGAAAAGGAATATATGCCTTTGTAAATTCAAGTTGAACCAAAGGCTGTACAGTGAAGAATGAGTTTCCTTCTCATCCTTAACTTGATGACAGTTTTCCTGCAGTGGCAGCTGTGTCCTTTGTGTTTAATGTTTGTTTCAGTATAGTCTAGGCCTATATTTGTGTATATTTTTATTCCTTTTTGATTCTCACAAATGGTATAAAGCTTCCATAGTGATACCTTGATTAGTTGACTCTTGGTAATAGATATATAACACCTTTATTGAGATACAGGTCACACACTATACAATTCATCCATTTTTTTTAAAGGTTTATTTATTTATTTATTTTTCTTTTCTGGCCGCACCCATGGCACATGGAAGTTCCTAGGCCAAGGACTGAATGTGAGCCGCAGCTGCAGCAACGCCATATCCTTTAACCCACTGTACTGGGCTGGGGATCGAACTCACACCTCTACAGTGACCTGAGCTGCTGCACGTGGATTCTTAACCCACTGTACCACAGGGGGAACTCCCAATTCACTCATTTAGGATGAGCAGTTCAGTGGGTTTAGTGTAACCACAGAGTTGTGCCACCGTGAACACAGTCAGTTTTAGTTTTCATCATCACCTCCCCAAAGAAACCCCTGTCCATTTGTAGTCATGCTCCATTTCCACCCAGTACTAGGCAATGACCAATCCACCTTATTTCTGGATTTGGCTATTCTGTTCATTTCATATGAATGGAATCATACAACATTTGATCTTTTGTGACTGACTTCTTTCTCTTCACGTAATGTTTTCCACACTGTCAATTTTAAGAGTGATTCCTTAATTATGTGAAAACAAGAAACAAAGTTGAGGATTCTTGGAGTTCTCATTGTGGCTTAACGCAAACGAATCTGACCAGCATCCACGAGGACGCAGGTTTGATCCCTAGCCTTTCTCAGTGGGCTAAGGATCGGGCGTTGCTGTGAGCCACGGTGTAGGTTACAGACACGGCTCAGATTTGGCGTTGCTGTGGTGTAGGCCGGCAGCGGATTCCACCGCTAGTGGGAGCCTCCATATGCTGTGGGTGCAGCCCTAAAAAGACCAAAAAAAAAGAAAAAAAGTTGGAGATTCTTGGTGTCCTTATTCATTTAGATATTTAACAATGATTACTTAAATTATAAATTTGTTATTAAACATTAACGGGGGTTTCTTCCTTTAAGTATTTTGTAGCTTTAACTCTGAAAACTGTAGTAGAGGGTGTGTTTCTATTACATAGCCTCCTGACTAACATCTGACATGGTAGGGACCCAGTTGTTTATGACAGTGAGAGCCTTATAATGTGCTGGAGAGGAGTTCCCTCTGTGGCACATTGAATTAAGGAACTGGCATTGCTGCAGGTGTGGTGTAGGTCACAGCTCCAGCCCGGATTCAGTCCCTAGCCCGGGAACTTCCATATGCTGCAGGTGTGGCCAAAAAAAGAAAAAAAATATGCTGGAGAATATTGTATTTGAGTAGTAATCCATAAACCCATATTTATTTTTGTAAACAGTGGTAAAATATGCCTACAGAAAAGGGCACAGAACATGCGTGTGAGATGTTGAGTAAATACAAAGTAGAGTCATGACTCGGGGCAAGAATCCCTCAAAGTCTTTCCCTGTGTCCTCGCCCTTCTGTGGAAACCAGTGTTCTGCTGTATGAACATCATTTCCTTGTCCCTATTATTTTCCACTTTTTACGTCCTAAACAATATGGTTTAGTTTTATTTTTTTTTTTTTTTGTCTTTTTAGGGGCGCACCCACAGAATATGGAAGTTCCCAGGCTAGGGGTCTAATCAGAGCTGTAGCTGCCGGCCACAGCCACAGCCACAGCCACAGTGACAGCAACATGGGATCCGAGCCACGTTTGCGACCTACACTGCATCTCGTGGCCGCACCGGATCCTTAACCCACTGCATGAGGCCAGGAATCAAACCCAAAACCTCGTGGATACTAGTCAAGTTCGTTTCTGCTGAGCCACAATGGGAACTCCTAGTTTCACTTATTTTTAAACTTTATATGAATGTTATATGCTATATGTCTTTTTTTTCTTAATGGATTTTATTTCAATTATAGGTGTACATAAATCATCACGTCAATTTTACAGATTTTGTATCCCAAACCCACAGTGCATCCCCCCACCCCCCAGATTGTCTTATTTGAAAAACCAAGGTTTTCCAAAGTCTGTGAGTCATTGTCTGTTCTGCAAAGAGGTTCATTGTGTCTTTTTCATTTCCACATGTAAGCGGTAGCATTGGGTGTTGCTGTCTAATTGTCTGACTGGTTTCACTTCGCATGATAATTTCTAGGTCCATCCATGTTGCTATAAATGTTGGTAATTTGTTCCTTTTAATGGCTGAGTAATATTCCATTGTGTGTATGTACCATATCTTCCCTATCCACTCCTGTTGATGGGCATTTAGGTTGTTTCCATGACCTGGCTATTGCAGAGAGTGCTGCAATGAACATTGGAGTATATGTGTCTTTTCAAGGCATGGTTTCTGCTGGATAGATGCCCAAGAGTGGTATATGCTATATGTCTTTTCTACCTAGTTTCTTTAAGCTTTACTTACAAGGTCTATCTGCAATCATTTGTGGTTCATTTTTTGCTTCAGAGCAGGGTGCTAAAAAAAAATGTAATGTAAGCCGTATGTGTAGTTTCATGTTTTCTTGTAACCATATTCGATATAAAAGGAGAAATTAATTTTAATAATACATTTCACTTAATATATTCAAACTGTTATCATTTCAACTTGTGATTTGTATAAACACTGATTCATGAGATATTGTATAGACTTTTTTTTAAAAATAGTCTTTATTTTTAAAGCAGTTCTTAGCCTCACAGCAAAATTGAGAGGACGGTACAGAAACTTCCCGTAGGCCTCATTGCTCACAAATGCGTGGCCTCCGCCATTATCAGTATCCTCCACCAAAGTGGTGCATTCTTTACAGTTGATGAACTTGCACTGACACACATCATTATCGCCCAAAGTGCGTAGTTAATCTCAGGGTTCTGTCTTGCTGGTGTCACATTCTTTATTCATGCTGTGAGCACTTAGCAGCGTAGCTCACTTTGGACGAGCCACATCTCAAAGTCTCCGTGGATCTGTGGCCTGGTGGCTGCCGTTTCAGCATGGCTCTGTAGCACTCGTCGTGAGACTGTGTCACAGTTACCCACTGCACCCTGGGCAGACATCTGGACTGCTTCCAGTTTGGGGTTATCACAAGCAATGTTTCTGTGAACATTACACTGTTAATGGGAGGTGATGCAATCATATTGGAAAACAGTTTGATTGTCTTGTAGAGCTGAAGATTTAAAAAAAAAACAAAAAACTTGGAGTTCTCATGTGGCGCAGCAGAAATGAATCCGACTAGGAACCATGAGGTCGCAGGTTCAATCCCTGGCCTCGCTCAGTGGATTAAGGATCCAATGTTGCCGTGAACTGTGGCGTAGGCCGGCAGCTGTAGCTCCGATTGGACCCCTAGCCTGGAACCTCCATATGCTGTGGGTGCAGCCCTAAAAAGCAAGAAAAAAACAAAAACCTTGACCCAGAAATTCTACTTCCTAGAAAAATAGGTGCTTCTGTGTACTAGGATGTATGTTGCAGGCTGTGTCAGAGCTAGTCTGTTCACAACAGCCCAAAGTGGAGACAACTCAAATAGCCAAGTAGAATGTGTTATGGAATTTTCTTACATGACATTTTCAGTGTCTTTTCCACTTTCTCCATTTCCTTTTCATTCTCATACACTCAGATAATTTCTTCTAATTCCTGGGGTTAGTGGTACCCAGTAGTAAGGTATCTCCTTTGGAGTGAGGTCTGTGGAAATAATGTCAAGGACCAAAAGGTCTGACGTCAGTTTAGGAATTGAATTTTGCCTCCCCCGGGCCCACAGTTTATATATTCAGTGTGTCCATACATCGGTATGACTATATAAGCTGTGCGTTAATGATTAAATTACAAGGTATTTTTGTAAAAGAGATTCAAGATCTGATCAGCCTTCATCCTGATGAGACTTCATTGACACTTGATCTCCTTTGTAGCTCTTGCCATAACTGGCCGTGGTTCATGTGGTAATTTGTTTAATGTCTAATTGCCACTATAGACTGCACCCTGTAAGGAGTCTGAACTGAGGCTGTCCTCTTCATTGTTGTATCCCCAGTACCTAGCCCAGTGCCAGCATGTATCAGCCTGGCAACTCCATAAGTAGCCACCAAATGAATACATGAATGAATGTGCTTTCTCAGGTAAAAGAGCGAGGCTGCCAGGAATTGCACTTGACCCAGTGTAGGTGTCATATCTGAAGGAATCAGTCTCCAATCACAAAGGCAAAAAGGTTGGCACCGTTGTCAAGCTGCCTGCATCCCATCCCCAGGGATTTCAGTTTAACTGGTCTGGAGTGCTCTTTCTGGGTATTTTACACATTCCCCAGGTGATTTTAATACAGAGCAAAATTTGAAAACCTCTGCACCCATAGAAGCTAAGCAGTCCTTCTCAATGTATGGTTCCCAGACTGCAGCATCAGCAGCATCTAGAAACTTGTTCCCCAGAGCTGCAGACTCAGCACCTCTGGGGATGGGACCCGACAATCTGTGTTTCAACAAACTCTTCAGGTGATTATGATGTATGAACCTTTACTGTTCAGTGGGTGTCTGAGTCAGTTTCGGCTACTATAATCAAGTACCGTAGACTGGGTTTCCAGGTTGCAGACTGCCAGCTTCTTGGATCCTTACATGCTAGAAGGGGTGAGAGAGCTCTCTAGGGCCTCTTTTGTTTTTTAGTTTCTTTCCTTTTAGCGCTACACTTGTGTCGTATGGAAGTTCCCAGGCTAGGGTTCAGATGGGAGCTACAGCCACACCAGATCCTTAACCCACTGAGTGAGGCCAGGAATTGAACCTGCATCCTCATAGACTTTATGTTAGGTTCTTAACCCAATGAGCCACAGCAGGAACTCCTGGACCTCTTTTGTAAGGGCACTGATCCCATTCCTGAGGGCTCCAGCCGCATGACCTAATTACTTCCCAAAGGCCTCACTTCCTAATATCATCACTTTGGGGGTTAGGGTTGTGACATTTGAATTTGGTGGCAGTTAGGAGAACACAAATTGTGCCATCGTAGTGGGTATACAAATAATAGTTTCATTTGCCAATGGTTTGTGTAAATTACTTCAGTTACTTCCTATGTTTTTTTTGCTTATGACCAAAAAGTGCTAACTTGAAATTGTTTTCATGTGCATTTCAGCAAACCCAGTCATTATGCACCAAGCAACGACGTGTATGGTGGAGAGGTGCCCATTCGACCAATGCTGTCCCAGCCAGCGTATTCTTTCTACCCGGAGGATGAAATTCTCCACTTCTACAAATGGACCTCCCCTCCAGGAGTGATTCGGATTCTGTCTATGCTCATTATTGTGATGTGCATTGCTATTTTTGCCTGTGTTGCCTCCACGCTTGCCTGGGACCGAGGCTATGGAACCTTATTGGGAGGCGGTATTGGCTACCCTTATGCAGGCAGTGGCTTTGGTGGCTATGGAAGTAGCTATGGCTATGGTTATGGCTACGGTTACGGCTATGGAGGAGGCTATACAGATCCACGAGCGGCAAAGGGATTCCTCCTGGCCATGACTGCCTTCTGTTTCATTGCTGCATTGGTGATATTTGTTACCAGCGTTATAAGATCTGAAATATCGAGAACAAGAAGGTATTATTTGACTGTGATAATACTGAGTGCTATCCTGGGCGTTATGGTGTTCATTGCCACAATTGTCTATATAATGGGAGTCAACCCAACAGCCCAGGCATCGGGGTCTCTCTACAGTTCACAAATATATGCCCTCTGCAACCAGTTTTATGCGCCTGCAGTTGCTGGACTCTACGTGGATCAATATTTATATCACTACTGTGTGGTGGATCCCCAGGAGGTATGGGTGGTTTTGATTTTTTCCTCCCCACTTTCCTTGGGTCAGAGGCTCTCAGCTTGAGATTCTTAATTGAGTCACTTTGGGAATGTTTAAAAAAAATATTCTATTTAAATCAGAACCTGAGAGAAGGGCTAGGTGTCATTATTAAGGTGTAATTAACATACCATCTAATTTATCCATTTAAAGTGCCGCTCATTTGTTTTCATTATAGTCACAGAGTTATGCAGCCATCACCACAGTTGATCTTAGAATATTTTCACTATCCCCAAAAGAAACCCCATCATCCTCTTTAGCGGTCATCCCTCACTTCCCTCTTCCTCCCAGGTCTAGAAACCTAATTCTGTCCTATAGATTAGCCTATTCCGGTTAGCTCATATAAGCAGAATCATACAGTACATATTTTTTTTTTTGATTGGCTCCTTTCATTTAGCATTGATGTTTTCAAGGTTCATCATAGCACATACCAATACTTCCTGATTATAGCCAAGTAACACTCCATTGTAGCAATATACCACATTTTGTTTATTCATCAGTTGATGACCATTTGGGCCATTTCCACATTGGCTGTTATGAATAATGCTCTGAACATTTGTGAATAAGTTTTTGTGGGAAACATTTTAATTTCTTTTGAGTTCACCGTATTCCTAGGGGCAGAATTGCTGGGTCTTAATGGAGACTCGGTGTTTCACTTTTGGAGGAGCCATCAGTGTTCTCCAAAGACGTTGCACTGTTGTATCAGAAGTGTATGAGGATTCCAATTTCTGTACATCCTCACCAGCGCTGTTTTTGTCTTTTTGATTTTAGCCATGCTGATGGGTGTGAAGTAGTACTTCGTTTTGGTTTTGATTTGCATTTTCTTGATAGCTGGTGATATTTTCTTGTGCTTATTGGCCATTAGTATATTTTCTTTGGAGAAATGGTTGTTCAGGATCTTTTGACCCTTTTTAAATTGGGCTCTTTGAATTTTTATTATTGAGTTGTGAGAGTTTGTATATAACTGTGTCCAATTCCCTTATAATGTATGAGTTGCAAATCTTTTCTCTCCGTTTTGTCATTCTCTTTTCACTTTCTGGATGCTGATCTTTGCAGAAAAGTTTTTTTTGTTGTTGTTTTGTTTTGTTTTTGGCCACACCTGTGGTATATAGAAGTTCCCAGGCCAGGGACTGAATCCAAGCTGCAGCAAGGCCAGATCCTTAACCCGTTCCACCACAGCAGGAACTTCACAGAGAGGTCTTTAATTTTGATGAGATCTAATTTAATTTTCCCTTTTGTGTGTGTGTGTGTGCTTTTGGTATCATAGCTCAAAACACTGCCTGGAGTTCCCACTGTGGTGCAGTGGAGACGAATCCGACTAGTAACCATGAGGTTGTGGGTTGGATCCCTGGCCTTGCTCAGTGGGTTAAGGATCCAGCGTTGCCGTGAGCTGTGGTGTAGGTTGCAGACGCAGCTCAGATCCCGAGTTGCTATGGCTGTGGTGTAGGCCAGCAACTATAGCTCCAATTTGACCCCTAGCCTGGGAACCTCCATATGCCACGGGTGCGGCCCTAAAAAGATAAATAAATAAATAAAAGAAAAAATAAAAACACTTTGCCTAATTCAAGTTCACAAAGATACTCCTGTATTTTCTTCTAAGGGTTTTATAATTTTAACTCTTAGGTGCACAGTTAAGTCTGTGATCCATTTTGAGTTAATTTGGCAAGGAAGAGGGTCCAACATTCATTGCATATGGATATCCGATTGTCTTAGTATTATCTGTTAAATGGATTATTTCTCCATTAAGTTATTTTCACATGCCCTTATCAAAAATGAATTGATCATACATGTGAAGATTTATTTCTAGACTCCCAGTTTCCATTAGTCTGTGTTTCTAACCTTAGGTCAGTACCACACTTTTGTTGTTGTTGTTGTTGTTGTCTTTTGTCGTTTTAGGGCTGCACTCGTGGCATGTGGAGGTTCCCAGGCTAGGGGTCTAATTGGAGCTGTAGCTGCCAGCCTATGCTAGAGTTACAGCAACGCAAGTTCCAAGCTGCATCTGTGACCTACACCACAGCTCACGGCAACACGGGTCGTTAACCCGCTGAGCAAGGCCAGGGATCGAACCTGCAACCTCATGGTTCCTACTCAGATTCGTTAACTGCTGTGCCACAACGGGAACTTCGGTACCACGCTTTTTGATTGCTGCAGCTTTGTCATAAATTTTGAATTTGGAAAGTGGGAAGTCCTCCAGCTTTGTTCTTTTTTGAGATTCTTTGTGCTAGATTCTAGATTTGCATTTCATAGAAATTTTAGGATCAGCTTGTCAATTTCTGCAAAAAGCCAGTTAGGATTTTGAAGAATTGCATTGAATTTGTAGATCAGTTTCAGGAGCAGAATTGTCATCTTTACAAGTTTTCTGACCCATGAACGTAGGATGTCTCTCCATTTACTTAGGTCTTTAATATCTCTCAAAAAGTGTTTTATTGTTCTGAGAATGTAAGTCAGTATTTTAAAAAGCTATCAGGTGATTCAGATATACAGGTGGGGTGGAGAACCCTGCCTTCAGTAACCATGAGTCACTCTAATTATATTAAGAAGAATGTTTGTAGGTTACTAATCTTTTTTCCTTGTTTTTTTTTTTTTCCTCCTTACACTGACTTAGGAATGTTCATTCTTTTACCAGAATGAGTCACGTTTTAGGGGTGAGATCTTCTCCAATAACTACCATTATTTTGAAGCCTGAAGTGTAGGTTTCAGAGTGTTTGTTGTTGAGTTTGAGGTGTGTCTGTGGTTAATAGGGCTGAGTGCTGGTACTCCTGTCTTACCATACTGCCATTCTTTGAAAAAGGATATCACTGTTAGGTATTCAGCTGCAGGGAGAGCCTCCTGTTAGCCGTTAGCAAACATCCAAACCAGAGTCCTGGCTACCTGCCTCACCTCCAAATGCCTCCAGGCCAGGGTACCACTTAACACACCTGTCAGACACTAGGAGAACTGGCAGGAATAGGCCTTCCTTCTTAAAAGCCCCCCCCCTTTTTTTGTCTTTTTGCCTTTATGTAGAGCCGCACCCGTGGCATATGGAGGTTCCCAGGCTAGGGGTCTAACAGGAGCTGTAGCTGCCGGCCTTCACCACAGCCACAGCAACATGGGATCCAAGCCGCGTCTGCGACCTACACCACAGCTCACGGCAATGACGGATCCTTAACCCACTGAGCAAGGCCAGGGATTGAACCCACAACCTCATGGTTCTTAGTCGGATTCGTTAACCACTGAGCCACGAAGGGAACTCCAAAAGCCCCTTTTTAGTAGGTACACAAAAGACTCCTGAAACAGAGGAACCTGCCAGACTAAATGAATCATTAGCCTATTTTCTTTAATTTATAGCTTGGTTAGATCATGTCTACCTAATTTATAGTAAGGCAGATTCTCTATGGACTGAAATTTACATTCAATGTAAAAAGATTTGCCAAGTAAGTGTTATGAACAAAATTATAAGCATGATTGGGTATATAAAGATACTTCTGAGAATAACATTTTTAAAGCTTTTTTTTTTTTTGGTCTTTTTAGGACCACACCCACGGCATATGGACGTTCCCAGGCCAGGGGTCGAATTGGAGCTGTAGCCACTGGCCTACACCACAGCCACAGCAACCTGAGATCTGAGCCTCATCTGCAACCTACATCACAGCTCACGGCAACGCCGGATCCTTAATGCCCTGAGCGAGGCCAGGGATCAAACGTGCGTCCTCGTGGATACTAGTCAGATTTGTTTCCACTGAGCCACGTGGTAACTCCCACATATTTAAAGCCTTTTAAAAGTATACCAGTGATTAATTTATTTGCCATTCTCATCTACTTATAAAAATATGACTCCTTGGTGCTCAGGCTTTGGAAACAGTTTTCTGTAATTCTAAAACAGGGATAATTATGATGCCTAACTTTTAATTATGTTGCAATGATTGAATCTAGGTGTGTATTGTGTGTGTGTGTTTTGCTAGCTTTAGCCCAACTGCCCTCCGCTGGGTTTTATATTTCTAAAATGTAACCATTTGTATCAGTTTTATATCAGTTAAACTATAGCTAGTTAGTAGGGCCCAAAATCCCTCATATTTGTAAAGTGTGGGTTGGGATAAAGTAAGCAATTGGAATCTAAATATGTCAATACCTTTAATCTCTTTCTAGGCCATTGCCATCGTACTAGGGTTCATGGTTATTGTGGCTTTTGCCTTAATGATATTCTTTGCTGTGAAAACTCGAAGAAAGATGTACCACTATGACAAGTCGAATATTTTGTGGGACAAGGAACGTATTTATGATGAGCAGCCCCCCAATGTTGAAGAGTGGGTAAGTATTTTTAAAAAATCAGTGAACATCTAGTTTTTTTTCTTTTTATTAACCTCTCAGATTTCTTTCTCTAAACTTGGCTTTTAGTGCTTTGTGAAACTTTATATTCTTAGAATTATTTTCTGTGTACCTGGCAAAAATTGTGGCCTCAGATTTTATTTAGAATGTTAAGGAGGTGGGAGAAGTGGACATGGTTTTACTACAAGGTAAAGGTCAGATTTCTGTTTCGAAGAAGTGGATCTGGGTGCTGAAAAGAAATGGCTTCTAAAGGAATCGCAGGGAAAAACCAAGGCCTTTGCGAAACAAAAGCAACTCCTCTCCCCCCCCTTTTATTTTCCTGCTTATGGCTTAGGAGGGAAACACCATCGCTCAAGGTGCTTGCTGTCTTGGGTCAAGGTTGGTAAGGGTGTTTTTGGGGTGGTGGCAGGTCTTTAAACTGTTTACGTGGAGAACAGCCTTGCAGATCACAGGGACTACTGCCCACCGTGCCCTGTGAACTGCTTTAGTGAAGGCAGAGAGAGACGAGAGCAGCTTCCTTTTTTTTTTTGCATCTACTGTTAATTCTACCCGAAGGTGGCTTCCTAAATGATGTGATTTGCTAAAAGTGCAAAAGGTTCCTCTCACCAAAAATAGCTCCCAAATGAGTATTGCTGCAACCTAGCTTGTCTTTGTTATTGGGAACAGCCTTAGAAACTGCCAGCACAAGTTTCTTGGAACAGATCGGTTTCTTGTTGTGAAGGTTAGTTGAGAATTCTGGACACTGGTTCCAGGGCGGTTTGGTTTTGTCCGGTAGGCTGAGGTTTGTACTACTGATCGGGTCTGGGGGGTGAAGATACTTATCATCGTGAGGTCTCCTAGCTCCCAGCTTCCTGTACATCTGGTGTTTGAAGAAATCTGGGAATGTAGGCGAAACGTTTCCAGTTCGGTGCTGTAAACAGTCTTAGGAAAATCAGAAGGTGTGATTCTAACATAACCAGCGAGATTCACAACCAGTGAGATGACAGTTCCTGACCGCTCCTTGAAACCTGCTTGTTGCTTTTTTCCTCCTCATTTTTTCCCCAGTAAAACGTGAAGGTGTTGGGAATGTTTTCTTTCGACCTTTAGCTCCAGGCAAGGCCACCTGGAGAGTGACTGGGACAGCCTGTTGTGAAGTCAGGGTTTCGCTGAGAGTTTCTGGGTGTGTCGGTTTTCACTGGCTGTTGGCTTTGTTTACTTAAGATTTCAAGAGGCTGCAGAGCTGACTCGAGAGACTAGCACCAGTAACATGAGTCCTGGTGAACTTTGACTTCTCATCTCATTTTCCTGTCCTGAGAGTTTAATCACGCTTTTGATAATTTGACAAAAGATAGCCATAATAACTTCTGGAAGTGATGATGACGATGGAGCTGAAAGCACAACTTCTAAAAAGGCGTTATTTTTACAGTGCTTCCTCACTGAATCTCTGGAAATTCGACTGCTAACCTCTAGGTGGTTTCCCATGTACTTCGTGGTTGCTCTGGTGTGGTAGTAATGTTCCGTCATGTGACACTTAAGACTCAGAATTCCCTAGTGGCACCATGGGATAAGGATCCATTGTTGTCCCTGCTGTGACTTTGGTCACTGCTGTGGTGTGGGTTAGATCCCTGGAACTTCCTGCATGCCGCAGGGGCAACCAAAGAAGAAGAAACTAAAGAATCATCTACTGAGTAGCAGATGTGTGACTGAACACACTCATTTTTCGTGTGATAACCACTTGTAAATTCCTCACTTCCTTTTCCTTGGTTTCCTCAACTGAAATGCCTGAGGAAGGCCGTTGGAAAGGAACTGTTGGGAGGTGGGTTTAGCCCCCGGTGTTGTGCTTTTGCTTCCATTCTCCCCTCACCTGCCCGGGTTTGCTTCGCTCGGCTCAATCCCACATTCTCATTCTTGCCTCAATTTACCTCCACAACCAGAAGCAGAAGCTCTTTGTTTCTCTGCCAGTGGGCGATAGGCTGCTCGAATGGGTTTCACTCAGATAAGAGAACGTGGCTGCCCGAGTGGAAATGTTTGATGCTGCATCTAAAGTGCCAGACAAGAGGCTGGATTAGTGTTTTTTCTCCCTTTTGGTCATTAGATATTAATATTGTAAAAGTAATCTCCACTGGAAATAATGGAAGAAAATCTAGAATGAATCACTTGTACTAGGTGAGAATTAAATGTGAATTCTAACAGTGGAGCGCTGACACGAGGCACTCCTCATTTAGCTAACAGGGGGATGTGTGGGGTGGGGAATATCTTACTAAACTTACTGAAGGAGCTCTTAGCTTCTGAATACTTGTTGGCTCCTTCCCTACGTGTTAGGATAGGTCTAGATGTTCATTATTACACCTTACTGCCTTTCTTGGGTTTTTTAAATCTTTAGGATCAGGATTCCCTAGTGCAAAGGCACCTCAACAGCTGAACCTACAGATTTAAGCAGGTTTCGGCCCTTTTGTATCATCTGTGAGAAAACGTGCAACTTTCTGATTCCCTGTCTCTGGATCTCCAGCACAGTGGCTTCTCTGCCTTCTTAGGGATTTTTGTAAGGTTTTTTTGTTTTTTTCTTTCCCCTCCCCTCTCTCGATATCTTGTACTTTGTAAAAATAAACAGGTCATGTTTGCACCTGGTTTGGATGTTAACCTGGCCCTTTACAGGCAGTTACTCACTTATGTTTGTACCAACGTTGCTGTATTTTAAATGTTGAAAGGCTCTTTTAATTATAGATTTGTAGATCTTTATTTTTTCTATTACATCCTCAAACCCCAGATTAATTGGTACTTTTCTGAATGCATGGTTATCTTTATCTGATTGGTAAGTAAATAATTTTGAAAATACCATGAAGTACCATCCCGAGTTACCTTTTTGGTGCAGTTTCTTTAATACTTTCCCCCTCATGCTTATTCTAATTCGGAAGTGTGATTATAGACCTTAGTGTAAAATTCTATCTTTTTTAAACATGATTTTATAGGCTTTCTAATCACATCATTTAGTATTCCTCAATACTGTTAAAAAATTTTGTTGAAGCGTAGTGTGTATCTATACACAGAGTAAGGTACATTAAGTGTGCTAATTGTATGGCCTGGTAAAGTTTTAACATATATTCCCATTTAGTTTTGTTTTGTCTTGTTTCGTTTTTTAATAGCCACACCCATGGTGTATGGATTTTCTAGGGCAGGGATTGAATCCAAGCCACGGCTTCAGCCACACTGGATCCTTTAACCCACCGGGCCCAGCTAGGGATCAAACACACAGCTCTGCAGTAACCCAAGGCAGTGCAGTCATATTCCTTTTTTTTTTTTTTTTTTTTTGGCATTTTAGGGCTGCACCCAAGGCATATGGAAGTTCCCAGTCTAGGGGACAAATTGGACCTGTAGCTGCTGGCCTATACCAAGGCCACAGCAACATAGGATCCTAACCCCATCTGTAACCTGTACCACAGCTCACGGCAACGCCGGATCCTTAACCCACTGAGCAAGGCTAGGGATTAAATCTGCTTCCTCATGGATACTAGTCAAATTCTTTTCTGCTGAGCTACGACACGGGAACTCCTGCAGTCAGATTCTTTATCTCACTATCCCAAGGGCACCAGGGCAGGAACTCCTATATGCCCCTTTGTAATCAACACCTAATTCAAGATCTAGAACATTCCAGTGTCCAAGGTTTCTCATGCCTCTTAGTATCCCTTTAGGGGTAGTATTTTCCTCATTTTCCTATCACATCAAGTAGTTTGCCTGTTCTTAAACTAGGTACTGTGTGCTTTTGTGTCCACTTGACATACTGCTGTGAGATTTATTCATATTGTTGCAATACTGTTTTTATTTTTGTATTTGTTGACAAGATAAAATTTTTAATTACTGTTTTTTTTTTTTAAAAACCCATGGTCAGAATTACAGTTGTCAAAATAACAGGTTTTTGGGGTAGTGTCCCTGCCATCTTTTTGTTTCCTTTCGCCCATTTCTGGGTATATTTCCTTATCCTCTCCCACACTCGTGCATAATCTTCTGAGTTTGTGATTCCCTTCATTGTTTTATTTTGTGATTAAAAAAAGCGAAAGAGGGAGTTTCCGTTGTGGCTCAGCAGAAACAAATCTGACTAGTATCCATGGGGACGCAGGTTCGATCCCTGGCCTCACTCAGTAGGCCCAGGCATTCAGCATTGCCGTGAGCTGTGGTGTAGGTTGCATACACGGCTCGCATCCTGTGTTGCCGTGGCTGTGGCCTAGGCCAGTGGCTACAGCTCCAATTTGACCCCTAGCCTGGCAGCCTCTGTATGCAGAGGGTACAGCCCTAAAAAGACAAAAAAGAAGGGAGGAAGGAAGGAAGAAAAATATACTTTTCTTCTTTTTTATGCAAAAGCTAGTGTACTACACCATTCAGCCTGCACCTCACCCCTTTTACTTTACAGTCTGGAAAAGAGCTGTGCAGAAAAGAATTTCTATATTGCATTATCCTAGTTACTGTTGACAGTAACAGAACTTAAGTTAGCATAGGTAAAAAGAGGAATTTAAGAGTTCCCATTTTGGAGTTCCCTTCGTGGCTCAGTGGTTAACGAATCCGACTAAGAACCATGAGGTTACGGGTTCGATCCCTGGCCTTGCTCAGTGGGTTAAGGATCCGGCATTGCCGTGAACCGTGGTGTAGGTCGCAGACGCGGCTCAGATCCCGTGTTGCTGTGGCTGTGGCGAAGGCTGGCAGCTACAGCTCCTGTTAGACCTCTAGCCTGGGAACCTCCATATGCCGCGGGTGCAGCTCTAGATAAAGCAAAAAGACAAAAAAAAAAAAAGTTCCCATTTTGTTGGAGTTCCTGTCGTGGCTCAGCAGAAAATGAATCTGACAAGCATCCACAAGCATGCAGGTTTGATGTCTGACCTTGCTCAGTGGGTTAAGGATCCGGCATTGCTGTGAGCTGTGGTGTAGGTTGCAGATGTGGCTCAGATCTGGCGTTGCTGTGGCTGTGATATAGGCCAGCAGCTACAGCTCCAATTTGACCCCAAGCCTGGGAACCTCCATATGCCACAGGTGCAGCCCTTAAAAAAAAAAAAAGACCAAGTAAAAAAGAGTTTCCATTGTGGCTCAATGGTTATGAACCTGACTAGTATCCATGAGGGTGCAGGTTCGATCCCTGACCTTGCTTAGTGGGCTAAGGATCTGGCATTGCTATGAGCTGCAGCATAGGTCACAGATGTGTCATTGCTGTGGCATAGGCCGGCAGCTGCAGCTGCTGTTCGACCCCTATCCTGGGAACTTTCATATGCTGCACATGTGGCCCTAAAATGACAAAAAAGAAAAAAGTGGAGTTTATCTGCAAGATTTTGGGTGATGATTTATGAAATCCTAGACGGAGTTGAAACAGCTTAGCCACAGAGGCAGGGATGTAGCTGTATTTCAGGAACAACTAGAATCAGGACTTAAAGGCCTTCAGGATCTACTTCCTCATCTTGACTCTGCCTGGAGAGGCTTCATTTTCTTACTGAGAAGGCGAGCGGAGAGCCACCTCTCAGAGCTTTTGAGTTTTTCATATTAGCGCATCATCAAAGACTGACTGGGGCAGGGGACTCTGAAGAGTAAGCAGGCTTGGGTCAGGGGGTCATCCTCACACTCACCGGCCATGCCCAGGGACAGGGCACTCTCATGTAACCTGGCATGTGGCAGGTCCCCAGTGACTCATGGAATGGGGAGATAGTTTCTAGAGCAACAGTGCTCTGTAGATAATACATACTTCCTGAATATGCACTCCATGAATTAATTGTAATTGCCCCCCCCCTTTTTTATGTCTGCGTTCATCTGACCAAGTTTAAATGGAGAATGCAGTTTGAATAGCTTAGGATGTTTCAGCTTAGCTTTGAATGTGCTTGTCTCACCCCAGTGTCCCCCAGTACCCTGCTGGCCCCTGTCTTATCCAGTGCCCCCTAGTACCCTGGTGGCTCCTGTCCCACCCAGTGCCCCCCAGCACTCCACTGGCTCCTGTCTCAACTCAGTGCCCTCCAGTGTTCTGCTGGCTCCCCCTGCAAGGTTGTCTTGCTGCTCAGATCACTTTCAGTCTCTTTGAGCTTGGCTTCACACAAGGGTGGGGGACATTTGTGGGAGGAGCTGTGTCTGGCCAGTACACAGAGAATGCTGGCAGCGGGACTATTCAGCCATTGGTGCTGGAACTGAGCTGGGAGGGGCTGATTATCCGCAGGTCCATGAAGATGAGTATTTCATGTTCATCTTTGTGTTCTCATCTCTCTTCCCCAGCTGCATTTTCAGAAGGTCCTAAATATAAGTACCACAACATATATCTCCATTTTCTCTAGAGTAAATACTTAGAACTGGGGTCTGGCTTTAGAAAACCACACACCTACAGTAAATATTAAAGAGCTGATTGTAAAATGGGTGTACCTGAGATGGGTTTTTGTCGATACCTGTGGTATTCTGGTGAAATAGTAACTGGAAGTTTACAACTCCAGTTTCAGATGCTCCTGTGAATAACTTCTGGTTTGGCTTTGAAAAGTAAAAGGAAACAGAATCTGAGAGTGGTCTGGGTCCTTAGGGTGAGGCCACCCAGTCTGTCTCCGTGAACTTGCACGAAGGAAGCTGAAGACCTGCAAGGTGGACTCAGTGACACATGGTGGCTTGTTGGTGGTGACTCCACGAGTGGGGGCCAGAAGTTTGCGGCCTGCCTTCTCCATGCTCTTTTCAGTGAAGTACATAGGGCTGATCTGGGGTTGAGCTTCAGGGCTTAATTTTGGCAACAAAGTTAAAAAGTCACAGTTAAAGAAAGTTAGGAACCATTGTTTCCTAAGTAGCCATTATAGGCTAGTCACTCTATACAGAATTCCTGTTATCATAACTGCAACTTACAGTGTGGGTTCTCTTCTTTATTTTTATTTTTGTTTCTTTTTAGGGCCACATGTGCGATGTATGGAAGTTCCCAGGCCAGGGGTCAAATAGGAGGTGCAGTTGCCACCCTACACCACAGCCACAGCAACGCCAGGTATGAGCCGTGTCTGCGACCTACACTGTAGCTCAAGGCAACCAACTGAGCGAGGCCAAGGATTGAAGCCACATTCTCATGGTTACTAGTGGGGTTTGTTACCACTGAGCTGCAATGGGCACTCAAACTGTACAGGTACTCTTCTTATAGAAGGGGTTGCTGAGGTTTGCAGAGGGCTTTAGCGGTTTATTTCAAGCCTGATGTGGTAAGTCAACAGGACGAGGATCACACTGGCCTTTATAACTTAGTATTTTGGGGGTTGTTTTTTTTCCCCCTCTGAGATCCTCTGAGTGTCAGTCTTCTTTGCCAGTAGAATTGGGAGAAATAGTACATCATCAGTAAAACTAAGAGATTAAAATGAGATAATATATGCATAAAGTGTCCATCTCCACCACAGATCAGCATGCCAGTTCTCAGCGAGCAGTTTCTGCCTGTCTCCTAATTTGCACCTTTTCTTGTCATTCCACATCATTTATGTCAGAAGCAAGAATAGACTAAGTTTGGAGAGAACATGCCTTAAATTATTTCTCCATTGTTACCAAGTAGTAAATGAAGGTTATTAAATAAGATCCCCTTTTTTTCTTCTCCTTTTTTTAGGGCCGCACCCAAGAAATATGGAGATTCCCAGGATAGGGGCCAAATCAGAGTGGCAGCTGTCAGCCTATTGCACAGCCACAACAACAGCAGATCCAAGCCATTTCCGCTACCTACACCACAGTTCACAGCAACACCAGATCCTTTATCCACTAATCGAGGCCAGGGATTGAACCTTGTCCTCATGGATATTAGTTAGGTTCATAATCTGTTGAACCACAATGGGAACTCCCCAAGATTCTTTTTTTAAGTAGGAAATACTTAGATCTAAAAGCTAAGTGTGTTATTTAGGTGGCCTTATTTCTAGAAGTTTCTAAGGCTTTGAAATTATGATGCAGCATTGTTATGGCTTTGTTTCCAGCATGTATCTGTCAAGGTGGGAGCAAGTGAGGATGACCTGGCTGGGTGCAGAGAAGGGGTAGGGTCCTAGACTCTGTCCTTCGTGGTTAACCTTGGGTAGCTTTTAGTGTCCTTGAACTCTGGTGAAGACGATCACTTTGACTGTTCGTTTAATAGGTTCCTCATGTGTAAATGGGGGAAATGAAAGTTCAATCTACAGAATATGCTAATCCTGGAACAATTAAAGGCCTTAGGTCAGGGCTAGCATATAATTTACTAACGCTCAATAAATTTTAGCTAGAGTAATAATTGTTAGTATTTGCGGTGATGGCCTCATATAAGGGAGCTGGGGTAGAAGCGCCCACAATATAAATACATCGAAGGTTGGTTGCTGTTAAGCCGATAGTCTTCCTCTTATTTGTAAGCTGGCTACAAGAGAAGAACGAATGCTCTTCTGCAGGGTGTAGGCAGGCTCTGCGTACTTTCTTGCACACACAGGACGGGGGAGCAGGTACAGGTGGGGCAGCCGACTGGAACAGGGCAGTGGTGCTGATCAGCATTAGACAGCTGAAGAAACTTGATAGCTTTTTTTTATTTTCAGCCAGTAAGTACAAGCATTCTTTAATGTGAAAGCAGCTCTGCGGGGCTGCTGACAATTGGTATACTGGGCTCTCACCTTGGAAAGGGTTTCACTGTTGTCTGTGGCTTCAGGGGGCATGTAATGCAACCAGCTAGCGTGGAAGTGCCCCGTCTGTGAACAGGCTTTCAGAACCCAGCAGCATGGAGCTTGGAGGAACCGTGCGTCCAGGGCATCCTGGGTGGTTGGCGTATAGGGCGAGAAACGGAAGGTGAGGGAGGATGTGTGCTAGAGCTGGGGGCTGTAAGCGGGGATTCCTGGATTTCCAGCACTAAAAAGAGTCAGTTCTAACTATGAAAGCGGAGATTCCTGGATTTCCAGCACTAAAAAGAGTCAGTTCTAACTATGAAAGCGGGGATTCCTGGATTTCCAGCACTAAAAAGAGTCAGTTCTAACTATGGGTGTAATGGTCAATACAGGGCGGTCGTCTGTGACGTGGAGCAGAACTGCCCTCCATCAGGGGTTCTCAGACCTTAGCAAGCATCAGAACCACCTGGAGGGCTAGTTAAAATAGCTTGCTGGGCCCACCCCACAAATTTCTCATGCAGTGTTTCTGGAATGGGGCCTGAGAACGTGCATTTCTGAGTTCCCAGAGTTCCCAGCTAATGCTGCTGCTGCTGCTCTAGGGACCACACTTTGAGAACCACTGTTCTCTTGAGCCAGGCTGCAGCTATAACCCTGCACACCCGGTGAGATCTGAGCTAAGGTATGCACGTGGCCTCTCGCAGGCATGGCATGCTTAGAAACTGCTCAGTTGTATGGAGTCCTGCAGTAAACCAAAGGGGATGTGGAACCCTAGGTGGCGGGTGACTGGCCTCCGGCTCTGAGGACTGAGGCGTTCCATGCCTGTGGCACACCTGTTGGGGAGGCCGGAATAAGTGAGATACACGAGTGTGAACATGCGGTCGGCACCAGGGTTCCCCTCTCTAGAACAGTGGGATCTGTCAGAGAGTAAGGTTCTCCACCGCGCCCGTCCCAAAGCGCTAATAATTCACAGACTCTTAGGAGTGTCAGAAGTCGTCTCTGCTGGTCTATGTTAGTACTTTCCCCACAGGCATCATGTATTTGGACGTGGTGTTTGCTAAATCTATGTCCCCAGAGCCATCCCATCAACGTAAACTGATCAGACTTGCTCAAGCCTGGTCCACGATCTCCTCATTTGTGGAGTTAGTACATTCGGTGCATCTGTCCTTAAGCCACCAAGGGTGGGAAAAAGTCCGAGGCACCTTTCCAGAGGCAGTTTTGAAGCTCTCGCTGGGGGAGCACCTATGAGTGTAAAATATCAGAAAACGGGAAAAACGAGTTAGACCACTTAGTGTTTTGCAAACTTGTAGTGCAAGGGCGCAGGGCCGGGAAAGTGGACCGCAGGTTGTAAAACTGGAGATGGTACTTTGAGATTAAGGCCTCCTCCCTCTGCTGGCTAATATATTCCTCCACTTTAATTACCAGCAGGAAAAGCCCTTCTGCTTTCCTTGTGAGGGTGGTGCTTCTACACAGTGATCGAAACAAAGGCACCTGCCGACTGAAGCACATATTCATAGTAATTCTGTGTCCAAAGCTGCTCTTAGAACATTAGGGCAAATAAAGCTCTTCAGGGCGGATTCATGGCGTATCTCATTCGGGTGTGGCGAGGAGTGAAGGCGCAGTGACAGTGGTTCCTTTTTGTTACAAGGGACGCGTCAGTGCCCAGACGAGATGGGTACCTCAAGCCATATTTAAATAGCTGAGATGTCAGTGTGTTATGTCGGAAACAGCTGGGTCTGGGAATCGGGTGAAGCAGGGTGTACGTCTCCCCTCCGCCGTACCACCTTCTGTGTGTCCTTGAGCAAATTAATTAAACCTTAGAGGCTCAGTTTCCTCCTCTGGATATGGAGATGGTCATGTCTCATCAGACAGTGGTGGGGGACAAACAGGGTCAGATCTTGCCTGGTACATGATAGACATTCCACAGGTGAACTTTTCTCTCATTCTCAGAGGTAGATGACCTTTTTTTGTTTGTTTTTTTGTTTTTTTAGGGCTGCATCTGCGGCTTATGAAAGTTCTCAGGCTAGGGTTTCTAATTGGAGCTGTGTCTGCCGGCCTACGCCACAGCCACAGCCACGCCAGATCTGAGCTTCGTCTGCCACCTGCACCGCAGCTCATGGCAACACCGGATCCTTAACCCACTGAGTGAGGCCAGGGATCAAACCTGATCCTCGTGGATACTAGAGGGGTTCGTTACGGTTGAGCTACAATGGGAACTCTGAGGTGGCTGACTTTTGTCACATTGCTGCGTTCATTGGATACAGGTCTGGTCAGGCTCTTCCTGTATTGTGTGAGCCGGGAATGAAAAGACAGAGAGCAGAACGGGGCCTGGCTGTCACTGCTCCTTTTGGCTAATGATGATTCCAGATGACATATGCAGTTGACTTGTGTGGAGAGAAGTGTTTTTCCCAAACTCTGTTCGGGAGAAGGGACCCACAACATTCTTGACCTTTTTTATCCCATCTCTGACTTCAGGGAGCGAGTCAGTGGCATGATACGCATCATTGTGCAACTCCGTCCTGGTCCCAGGGGAGGAAGGCTCGGTGTTGGGAGGAGAGCTGACAGGTGTTGGGAGGAGAGCTGCTCTTTGTTTTCCTTTGGCGCCCCATGGGGATGTAGGATGTTTTCATTCATTCTCCAAGGTGTGTTAGATGTTACAAGGTTTTTTTTTGTTTGTTTTTTCACAAGTGACATGACCAGAACACTTTTAGTGATTATAATTAAATTCTGTATCTACCTCTTATGAAGAACTTTTGAAATGATTTCACTTGAATTTATTTCATTTTGAGGTTTCAGAAACACTGTAGTTCTTTCTTGATTGGAATATGACTCTTAGTAAAACTTTCCTATCACCTTAAATTAGTAATTCCTTTGCTTAAATACGTATGGTCTCTGTGAGTGCTCGTCCTTTTTGAACTTAGTCTCAAGAGCGAGTCTCCTCATTCTTTGACTGGTTAGGCATACTCTTTCCCTCCTCATCATGTCTGTCTGTCTTCTGCTGTCTTATCTTTCCCTTTTACAAAGTCTGTCTGTGGGTTGGTCGTGCCACTGGGGCCAGGAACTCCTCAGGCAGATCCCGTTTCAGAGCAGCCGGCTGGGCTCTGCCCTGGGGATTTCTGTGGCCTGCGGCTCTCTCCTCCCTCACTGCTCCCCCCTCCCCTGCCCCGTTCCACACACCCCCCCCCACTCCGGCCTGGGGTGAGGGCCGGGGATCTGCCCGCTTAGCGTCAGACCACCAATTCCAGCACTTGGTTTCTGAATGTTTCTCTCAAACTTCTCTGTCCCTTCAGTATTTGGTAGAAGACATATCTTCCTGAATTTGTGTTTTCACTCTCCTTCCTTTGGCCCCTCATTTCTTTAGAGCGATTCTCAAATTACTTGAGGAAAACCGTTCACCATTTGCTGTTGAGAATTAAACCTAATTTTTCTCAGATTCTAAATCTTTAAAATTTTACTATAGTTATTAAAATGGTAAGGTTGTTTTTGTCTTTAGCTGCGTCATCAGGCAGTGGCTGGCTCGAGATCCTAGCGATAATAACAGTGAAGCTCAGCAATCCCTTTTCTCATCGCTGGAAACACAGGCTGAGGGCTTGTGTAAATTACTAACATTGGGAGTTCCCTTACGGAGCAGCAAGTTAGGATCTGGCGTTGTCACTGCAGTGGCTTGGGTTTCTAGCTGTGGCACGGGTTCGAACCTTGGCCCGGGAACTTGTACCTGCCTCAGGCACAGCCAAAAAAAAATAATACTGGTACTTCTCCACTGGGGCCTCCCCTCTTCCTCCCACTGTATTTTGAAAGCAGCAGGTTTATACTCATTTTGCATGGGCACTGTAAGAAAAAGTGTAACTTTAGTTTCTTTTGGGAAAAGTGTAGTATATAAAGGGAAAAATGACCTTATTCCTTGTTCTACAAACGCATGTAAATATATGCTGCCTCAGCCTCTAGACCCTTAAACTCCTTTTGAGGACCGAGGCTGCTGCTTGTTCATTTATCTTTGAGTTTGGCTGGCCTTTTTTTTTTTTCAGAACTATGTAACACGTCACAGATTTGCATATCATCCTTGTGCAAAGGTCATGCTAATAAGTAATCATTATTGTTCTGATTTTTAGTGTATGTTCTGCCAGAGTGAGCACTGCCTTGGACTTTTTCGTGGATGTGTGTGCAAAAGATTTAAGTAACAAAGGACCTATGCTGGAGGATGAAGTCAGCGCTAGGCTCGTCCAGTCCTGTTGAGAAAAGTCAGCTCAGAGCAGCAGCAGCTCATCTGATAAGGCGGCTGGATATACACAGTGTAGAAGGTGCACAGTAGTAAACGAGGTGACCTTTATGCAGCAAACCCTGGGCTCCTGCTTTGAGCCAGATTCTGAGTCGGGCTTTGGAGACCCAGAGGGAATGTAGGAGGCTGCCCAGGGCGAGGCGGTGGACTGGAGCCGAGGCTTTCAAGTATTTAAATTCCATGTTACCCTTTACCAGGCGTAGGGCCTGGGAGTGTTGTCCAGTGCTCTCAGCCCTCACCTACTCGTTTCCGAGACGGGAATGCTAGTATTCACCCCTAAGGTTGTGCCTGCCGAGTGAGCTCTGGGGTCGGTGTGTGGCAGGTTATAAGCAGGCAGGCTAGATGTTCATTATTACACCTTACTGCCTTTCTTGGGTTTTTTAAATCTTTAGGATCAGGATTCCCTAGTGCAAAGGCACCTCAACAGCTGAACCTTCAGATTTAAGCAGGTTTCAGCCCTTTTGTATCATCTGTGAGAAAACGTGCAACTTTCTGATTCCCTGTCTCTGGATCTCCAGCACAGTGGCTTCTCTGCCTTCTTAGGGATTTTTTTAGAGTTTTTTTTTTTCTTTCCCCTCCACTCTCTCGCTATCTTGTACTTCGTAGAATAAACAGGCTCTGCCTACTGAAGTTAGAGATGTGGGGGCAGCGTCACGCCGCAGGGGGCAGTCTCTCCACAGGTCGGACGTGCACAGGTGCTGGCGAGACGGGCGGCGGGGCCTCACCCGGCAGGGACATGTGTGCAAGGCCCCGGAAGGTGGTGACACCACCACTGCTGGCTAGTGAGCCAGGACTTGAAATCCAACTAAGGATTAGCTGGCAAAGAAAGGGGGAAGAACATTTTTGTAAGGTTTTACTTTCCGGTGTGCCAGGGTCAGTAGGAAACCTGTGAGCTCTGTGCCCGCTGCTGAATTTGCAGAGGGGAGACAGAATTGGAGGAATGTTAAATGAGTTTTTAAGAAAAGGAGGTTTTATAAAACCTGAAGTCTCCAGAGTAAAAATAGGCCTTTGGAGTGGAGGGGCATTCGCCCGGGAAGCTTGGCGGTGATGTCAAGCCCTCAGGAAGGCAGTGGGCACCGGGAATGGTTCCCGCCCGGCCCCCCGCGGTGGGTCCGAGCACACTCCCTGGGTTCGAGCACACTCCCCGGCAGGCAGCCCGCCCACGGGTTCCCTGGCGGCTGCCAAACTCCGCTTGCAGAAGGAAATGATTACATTCCTCCTGACTCATGGGAATATTAAACAATCCAGAATAAATACCTCTATGTACTTCTAGGGCTGGATAAATAAATACCTTCTGATATGTGATAGTGCGGTGATAGGAAAGGAGCAGGAGCGTTTTAATGCTGCGCTTGACCGAAAGCAAGATGTAAAATGTGCGTGGCACAGGGAAATGCACTATGTTGATGCCGAGTCTAAATTGCAAGGATTTATTATAGCAAAATAATCCAATTAGAAGTCTGCTGTCAACTTCGAATACTTGTCAGAATTCTTTGTTTAGATACAGCGCTTTAATTCCAGAATCCAGAATTTTTAACTGTGTTCCTAAAAGTCCTGTGCTAAATTTTTAACTACGTTCATAAAGTCCTGTGCTAAAGATACCTTGTCCTCTCATTTAATTGTCAAAACAACTTTTTTGAACCACACTCCTCGTGGTGTGTGGAAGTTCCTGGCCAGATTTCGAATTCCTCATTTCTTACAGATGAAGACAGGCTTTCTAGAACTCATAGTTGGCAGATCTGGAGTGAGCCCAGGGAATTGGATGTCATTGTTCTCACCACCAAGCTGAAGCAGTCCCACCCTCCCCATTTTTTGAAAATAATTTTTGGAGTTCTTTTTAAGTTTTCCCCCACACCATATTTATATTATTTTACTTCAAAACAACTCAGCCACTTGTCTGGGCTTAGCAGTTGTTTTGTATAGTAGAATAATATGGAAAAATATAAAGGTTTATAGATGAAATTTAAAGAGCGTTGGCTGTACTGTATGAAATCTAACAGATAGTGTCAGGTATCTAACAGGCTGTGGCCATGCTTATTAATTTTTTTTTTGGTCTTTTTTTAGGGCTGCACCCATGGCATATGGAGGTTCCCAGCCTAGGGGTTGAATCAGAGCTGTAGCCGCCGGCCTTTGCCACAGCCACAGCAACGCGGGATCTGAGCTGCATCTGCGACCTACACCACAGCTCACGGCAACGCCAGATTCTTAACCCACTGAGCGAGGCCAGGGATCGAACCCGTAGTCCTTATGGATGCTAGTCAGGTTCGTTAACCACTGAGCCATAATGGGAACTCCGCTATGCTTATTATATATAAATTTTTCTCCCAAAGATTCTCTGGGAAACCTTTCACAATAACAAGGCATAATCTCCAATGTGTATTATTACCAATTCATTCACACATCAGAATGGAACAAGAAAAGGAGTTCCCTTGTGGCTTAGTGGGTTAGGTACGTGGTGTCACTGCTGTGGCTCAGGTTGCTGCTGTGGCATGTTCAGTCCTTGGCCCCAGAGCCTTTTTTTCTTTTTCTTTTTCTTTTTTTTTTGGCCCATGGCACGTGCGTGGCCAAAAATATGGAATAAGAAGGAAGGTAGAGAGGGAAGGCAGTGATGATGTGACCTTGCTGTACCAGGCTATGAATAATAGAGCCACCGAGAATGTAAAGGGAGAATAAACTAAGCTTTTATTGAAGAACTATAGCAGAAATCTGGTCGAGCTTCTTAATGTGGTTTTAACATTCCTTGTTTAGGGTGAATGGATTAAGAACCAATGTTCTGTGTCCCAGATTCGGTTTTCCAATAGCTGTGCCCAGACAGCAGCATTAGAGTTACCTTAGAACTTGTTAGCAGTCTCCCTCTAACCCAGACCTAGACTGTGTAGGATGAGATTAGTCTTCCTAAAACGGGGTGGATAGTTATTCCACCTAATCACATCAGGATGAGAATTAGGTAATTGGGATTTTTTTTTTTTTTCTTTTCTAAAAAGGGCTGAGCCCTGTGCCATATGGAGGTCCCCAGACTAAGCGTCATATTGGAGCTGTAGCTGCCGGCCTATGCCACAGCCACAGCAACCGCAATGCCAGATCCGAGCTGTGTCTTTGACCTATGCCGCAGCTCACGGCAATGCCAGATCCTTAACCCACTGAGTGAGGCCAGGGATCGAACCCATGTCCTCATAGATGCTAGTTGGTTTCGTTAAGGCACAGTTTCAAGGGGAACTTCTTTGTAATTCATTCTGGATTTGTTAAACTAACAATAGCATCATTTCTGTGTTTATAAAAATACTGATTTGACTGTTAACACTATATAATAACAAGGTAGTTGGATAGATTAATAATATTTAATGAGCCCAATAAATATTGTATAACTGCATATATGATATTTTTCTTCCATTTCTTCTCCCTTTAAGTTACAGGCTAAATAATAACTCTGTGTCTTGGGACTGTTTCCTTAGGTTAAAAACGTGTCGGCAGGCACACAAGACATGCCTCCTCCCCTTTCCGACTGCGTGGAGAGAGTGGACAGCCCCGTGGCCTACTCCTCCAACGGGAAGCTGAACGAGAAGCGGCCGTATCCAGAGTCTTCCTATAAATCAACACCGTAAGTAGCACTGTCCTTCTTTTCCTAGGATGAGTCTGAAAAAAAAGGGAATATCTGCATGCATTTATAAATCAGTTGCTGTTTTGTGCTCTTCACCTTTTTAAAAAGAAAAAGTCTCACATTTTGCACAAAGGCTGGAGACTCATCTTTTGTAGGTGGAGGCGGAATGTGGTTCTCTTTGCTGTTTCTGCTTTGGAGGTTCTGGCGGGGGTGAGAGGGCATTGCTGACGGACGGCAGAGCGGAGTGTGCTGCTTGGTTTCTCCTTCTGCCTGTAATTATTAGATGTCATTAACGGAAGGCAGAGATTGCTCGTGCATCAACCCTATCCACATACGTTTTTTTTAAACTGGAAGACTTCATTTGGATTCTTTTTTTTAGGGCCGCACTTGCTGCCCTGGACTAGAGGTCGAATCAGAGCTGCAACTGTGGGACTGCGCCACAGCCACGGCGACGCAGGATCTGAGCCAAATCTTTGATCTATACCACAGCTCATGACAGCGCCGGGTCCTTAACCCTTTAAGCAAGGCCAGGGATCAGACCCGCATCTTCATGGATACTAATTGGGTTCGTAACCCCCTGAGCCACAATGGGAACTCCTGGATTCAGGAATTCTGAGATCTCATTTATTCTCGATCATCTGTGTTCACGGGGGACATGAAGCTGATTAGAACTCTAGATCTGGTTTTACATGTGATGTAAAAAAAATCTCACAGTGGGTTTCTGGCCTAGAGTAGGTGCCATTCATGTTTCTGAAATGGTATCTGGGCTGTTTTAGGTTACCCTGAGGCCTAATTCTAAATTCAGCTTAATGACAGGTAAGAGTAGGCTCTTGGGGATATTTTCAAGACTTGGATATAATTATTGCCCAAGGATGATAAGATAGTGTTCCTGTATATAATTCTAGAACTCCAAGTTCCTTTGTAGACCGAAAAAATAAACCTTCCCCTGAGCTAATTTGATCCTTCTAAGTTAAAGGTATATCTACTGGACAATTACTTCACTTTCATCTCCAACACTACCCCAACTTAGTGGGTCGAGTTTGTAAAGATCCACTGAGCGCACAGTAGTTTGGGTGCCTGGAGCCCTGAAGATGACACCAGCAGCTGAATTAAGTATGGAATCAGTCTGAAGAGAATAGGTTTTCTTACTACCCTGCGGTGGAGTTTGGTAGCAGACCATCATTCGGCCTTGCCGTCTGTGTATTTTGCTTTGGTCAACAAAGTCCGACCTTGCTCGTGATTTCAGTGGTGCGTGATTTGGGGGAAGAGCATTTTCTCTGTTCTCCTGCTTGTCGTTGGATTTTGACAAAAGCAAAAGTACCGTGAGGTACACGGTAGAGATGCAATCCATGTAAAAGTTTCAGGCTCTGGTTTGCATGACTTTTATGTCTGCAGAATAAATAGACTGCATCTTGGGACCAGCTGTGCCTCGAAATTAATTGTAAGACCTGCAGGGTTACACAGCATTCCCATATGCTGTCCCTTTTCATGGAAACCAATATATTTTCACAAATTCATTTGGAACAATTTAAAAATTTATTCTTGACTAAGCCAGTGTGTTCATGACGTAAAATTTAAAAGGAAAAAAAGAGGATACCGTTTGTCCCCAGCTGTCTAGTTCCTTTCCCTAGGGGCTGCTTGTGTTACCAATTTCTTTTATGTCCTTCCAGAGGGTATTTTTAAATAAGTATGCTGGTCACGTATGTACATTGGTTATTTTTTTCCTTTTAAAAAATACTGGCATATTTAATGCATTTTGCTAGCCATGTATCTTAGTAATTGTCCTTATCAATTTACATAGAGTTTAGTGATCTGTTTTATAACTGCATAATAATCCATCATATGGGTATACTGTGATATATTTTATTAATCTCACATTGATGCACACTTGTCCTCGGTGTTTTGTTATTGCAAACCTCCGCAGGGAATAAACTTGAACAGTTACCACCTGGTAGATATGTGGATGTATCTAGGGGAAAAAAATATTAAAAGCAGAATTGCAGGGCTAAAGGATAGTGCATGCTTCAGTTTAATGGATGTAGATGTAGTCAGACTGTACTCCATAACGATCGTACCAGTTATACTCCCAGCCTACACCCCAGAGGTTTTTTGAAGGTTTAGAAAATGCAAATATGATAGTTGTAGAACCCAGAAAAGGGGAGACGGGGGTGGTGACGAGGGCTAAGAATGCAGCAGTGTGTGCAGGGAGGGGTCTCCAGCCGCTGTGTGTGTAATAGACACTGTTGAGTGTGGTCTGCGGCAGAGCACTGTCCATGGAGGATTCAGAGTACATCCTCCTGGACGAGGTAGGGATGCACGTCAGCTCATCACCTGTCTTCCCTCAGGCCTTTTTTTCTTTCTTTTTTTTTTGGCCACACCTGTAGCATGCAAAGTTCCTGGGCCATCAAACCCATGCCACACCAGTGATTTGAGCCACAGCAGGGACAGCACTGGATCCTTAACCCCCTGAGCCACCAGGGAACTCCCCCCAAGGCTTTCTTGAAGGTGCTTAGTAACCCAGCAGCACCTCTCTCCCTTGCAGCTGTAGTGAGCCCAGAAGGAATTGGGGTGGGAACACCGACTGACGTCCATATTTAGAAGAAGGTGCCTTGATATTAAGATTTTACCTCTCCCCCCAAAACTAACGTATATTTAATAAACAGCTTTAACCTTGAGTAACCTGATGGGAGTTCACACATGTGAACTCTGAAGTAACTACCTCCACACCAAGAGAGAGACATTTCGGGCACTCTGAAAGCTCTGGCAGTTCCCTCAGGGCTCAGCAGATTAAGGATCCTTCAGTGTCACTACCGTGGCTCAGGTTACAGCTGTGGTGTGGAACCTTCTCATGCCAGGGCGTGGCCAAAGAACAAAGGCAGGCGTCTTGTGACTTTTCTTCCTGAATACTCCCTCCCCCCCCCGTCTTTTTTTTTTTTTGTCTTTTTGCCTTTTTTTATGTAGAGCCACACCCACGGCATATGGAGGTTCCCAGGCTAGGGGTCTAACAGGAG
>PVHT020000166.1:2861460-2877296 GCA_004024745.2 Catagonus wagneri | reverse complement strand
TCCCGTCTTGATGCCAGTCACCCTACTGAATGGAATCAGTTATATTGGTAATTATTTTTGTGTCTGGCTCCTTTTGCTCATCATGACGTCCTATATCTTAGAAATTTTTTCTGTGGCCACACTGCAGCATATGGAATTTCCTAGGCTAGGGGTCAAATTGGAGCTACAGCTCCCAGCCACAGCAACACCAGACAGATCCAAGCCCCGTCTGCAACCTACACCACAGCTCACAGCAACACTGGATCCTTAAACCAGTGAGTGAAGTCAGGGATTGAACCCACATCCTCATGGAAACTATGTCTTAACCTGCTGAGCCACAACAGGAATTCCAGTATACCTTTTAAGGAAGTTAGAATTAATCTTATATTAGGAGATAGCTGAAAATTCTTGCTCCTCCACATTTTCGAGTACACTCCCTACTATCTTGTCCACACCCAGGGTGAATAAACCTTTGTAGATCAGGAGTTCCCGTCGTGGCTCAGGGGAAATGAACCCGACCAATATCCATGAGAATGTGGGTTCGATCCCTGGCCTCGCTCAGTGGGTTAAAAATCTGGCGTTGCTGTGAGCTGTGGTGTAGGTTGCATGTGCCGCTCAGATCTGGCATTGCTGTGGCTGCAGTGTAGGCCACCGACTACAGCTCCGATTTGACCCCTAGTCTGGGAACCTCCATATGCTGCAGGCGTGGCCCTAAAAAAACAAGAAACTGAAAACCTTTGTAGATCAAAGAGTGTTGATGCACGACGCAGAGCTTTCAAGGCAGGCTGACACCTTAGAGTGCCAGATGAGACCATTGTTTGGTAGCAGTCTTTAGGCTGATAGGATAATCTGTTGGGACGTTTATGCAAGTTGTAGGAATTAAGGCCCAGCGATGGTGCTAACTTCAGGCATAGCATGATCCAGGGACCCAAAAGATATCAGGGATCTTGTTGCTATGCTGGTTTTGTTCTCAGTAGAGCTTCTGTGTAGCAGGCTGGCCAAGAATATTCCCCAGGCTGCCTTGATCTTCTAGCACCGAATTCAAAAAATGGCATTTCCTCTCCCAAAGCTTACATATTAAATCTATTGGGAAGATTCTGATTGGCCCTTTGTGAGTCCAGGAAGGTGGAGTTCTCTGATTGGTGGCGCTCAGGGATTCTCCTCAGTGATGGTGGCAGTTCTAAAACCCCATGTATATCATGGGTGTCATTCAGACAGTCATGACACTGTGATCATGCATTCTTTCTCTTCACTGATTCTGGGTGTCCTCGGGAGAGAGGATTCTTGTGGAAGTGCTTTCAGTTCAGTAATTACCTGGAACCCCTGCTATGTACACAGAACGTGTTCCCTGGAGGTGGTAGTCTGTCTACCAGGCGCGGAAGAACGGGCACAGTACCTACCCTTTCAGGGTGAGCTAGGAGCGGCCAAGGCAGTGAGGGGGTGTGTGGGTGAGAATAAAACGGGGGAGTAAAAAGAAAGATGTCAGCAGCCACCGGAGGGCGATGTTCTGCCCGTAGGCCGCTGAGTCGGGTACTGAGGACTGAGAGAGACCGCTGCTTACCTCTCCGGGGTTGTGCACAATTTGACCTTATCGTGCCTGCTTCTAAAAGCGGGTTCGGGAATTCCTGTCGTGGCGCAGCCGAAACGAATCCAGCTAGGAACCATGAGGTTGCGGGTTCAGTCCCTGGCCTCGCTCAGTGGGCGTTGCCATGAGCTATGGTGTAGGTCGCAGACGCGGCTCGGATCCCGCGTTGCTGTGGCTGCGGCGAAGGCCGGCGGCTGCAGCTCGGATTAGACTCCTAGCCTGGGAACCTCCATATGCCGCCGGTGCGGCCCTAAAAGGACAAAAGCCAAAAAAAATAAAATAAAATAAAAAATAAAAGCAGGGTTTAAGATGACAGAGTGCCCCTATTCCCTAACTCCTAAGTTTGCAAATAGTTTTCTTGCCAAGCATTTTCTTTTTAGTTTTCATGCCATATCAAGTTTGCTGTTTAAAAGGGTTTCTGGAGAGAGGAGATGGAGAGCTTCTAAAGTAAAGATTTATACTATCAATATCTAATATAAAATTATGGGAGAAAATAACATTATGGGGGAGGCTGCTCTGATTTTTTTTTTTTTAAATTCCTTTGCCCTTTAGCATCCTCTGCCTCTGGCCCCTGATCCCTCAGACAGACACACTGCATTCTAGAGCTTTTGTTTGCCCCGTCAAAGCTAGAAGCACAGTACCTGGCAGTTTTGGCAGAGTGTCTAGGAACTCATTAATCATTGACTCATGGAGAAAGTCACATTTTCCTTCCTTTAGAAGCAGCGTTAACAGTGCACACAAAGCCTTGTTACCGTGGATAAATTTATAAGAAATGAATACCAGCACTGCCCCCAATTGCATCGCTCCCCCTGAAAAGCTTTAGGAGCCTTCAAGAAATTAATAAGTAAGATTAGAAATTAAGACTTTGACAACAGAACTAAGCAGTTCTGGATCACCTAGGAAACAGAATCCATCTCATGAATAAAGCTCGAGGTGGCAGCTTCTGGAAGTTGAAAGCAATAAGAAAAAAAAATTCTTCTCACTTTTTAACAGTTGATCTGACTAGCAAGGCTGACACAGGAAAGTCTCAGGCACCTTATCTCCTGTTTCTCTTCTTGCCCTTCTCCAGCTCTGCTACGGGAAAACGAAGCTTTGTATTTCTTTTACTCAGTAGTCTACCACAGAAGAGTTGCCGCAGCTCTTGATCTTTTATTCTGTGTCAGGCTTCATTTTCGTGCTTGTAGCAAAAACATTATATGCAATTAAAAATCTGATGTAATATTAAATAACAGCATTAGAAAAATAAGTGTAACAGTAACCCTACCATTTCATTCTACATGACTTCAGGATTAACAGAGAAACTTTAAAGTCTTAATGAGCTCTTTATCACACTATAAAGCTTTTTGTCTTTTTTAATTTTAGTTTTTTTAATTTTTAGTACTTTTTAGTTGTTCAACATTATTGTATCTTGGAGTTCCTGTCATGGCTCAGCGGAAACGAATCTGACTAGCATCCTTGAAGACACAGGTTCAATACCTGGCCTTGCTCAGTGGGTTAAGGATCTGGTGTTGCTGGGACTTGTGGTGTAGGTCGCATATGTGGCTTGGATCCTGGCTAGGCCGGCAGCTACGGCTCCGATTCGACTCCTAGCCTGGGAACCTCCATATGCCACGGGTACAGCCCTAAAAAGCAAAATCAAACGAAAAAATTGTAGCTTGAAAAGAGAATTGATATATAGAGAAGTCTGAAATTAATATCACCAGGAGCTTATCTCTCAGTGTCAGCTTCCAAAGGTAGATAAGTATGTGCATTCCTCTCCCTGCTCAGCATTCCATGGAACTGGAAGAACCTGTAGCCAAGGGTCATGACTGTTGGTTTCCTAACAGGCTTTTGTGGACTAAGCCCCTGGCACACGTCAGGTCAACACGCCTTCCAGATTGGTGAAATCTCATATCCGTTTTCTCTAGAAAGGTTACTGGTGAGCTTCCCTTACATCAGAGCCTTAAAGCTGGTTGCGTGTGTTAGAAGAGCTGAGCGGGTGCTGAATCGAGGCATCTGCTCAGTGTTGGGCGTGTGGCTGCTTGAGGGAATGCGCCCACGTGTAGGCGTCTCAGTGCTTCCTGTTGCCCTCTGTGATCACCGTGCTCTGGCAAAGGGCAGTGGTGCTCACTGACAGGTGATCCCTGTTTCGTTAGGGAAGTGGTTCAGGAACTTCCGCTGATGTCCCCCGTGGAGGACTTCAGGCAGCCTCATTACAGCAGCAGTGGTAACTTGGAGACGCCTTCAAAACGGGCTCCTGCGAAGGGCAGAGCAGGAAAGTCAAGGAGATCGGAGCAAGACCACTACGAAACAGACTACACGACGGGCGGCGAGTCCTGCGATGAGCTGGAGGAAGACTGGATCAGGTACCGGGCTGCTTCTTGCTGGGACCACTGGCACGTCTGATTGTTGGCCTGGCCCAACCGGGTGTTGGTATTGTTGGTATTGTTGCCTCCTCTACTGGGATGGGTAATACAGCTTCCTTCTTTGCCAACCAGGACAAGAGACAGTGTTTTGCTAGATTTTCCCCCTTAGTACTCTTCTGTAATAAACATTGACATGGTGGAGGGTATGTGTTTGGTTTAAGAACACTTGGGTTTCAAAACATGTCTCAACACTGTGATTGTCCCCACAAAATGGCTTATAAACTTGGCTGGTGCTCTTACTTCTACCAGTAGTCACCCAAGAAAGGTCTTTCAAATGAGCATAATACCAGCACAGAGAAATTCTGTCTTACTGATTATAAAAATTCCAGACCAGTGCTATGGGTTTCCTTTGGTGTTTACTTTTAAGTGAAGCTTTCACGATGAGACCAGAGATTCTTTTAAAAGTTTAGTCCAAAGGACTTTGGCAAACGCTTTTGTAAACAATTGAGTTAACAATTTAGTGTTGTGGTCAGATGACCTGGTGTGTCAGTGATTTTGTTATATCCATCATTGCCAGCTGTCCTTGTGTATGAACTGTGGGTGTTTTTGCCTGAGTTCTGAAGAATGGGACAGAAATCAGAATTACTGTCTGTATGAATTGTAGTTAATCAAAATTGCTTCTCAAGGTGGTAGGAGGGGTGGAGGAGCAGGTATAGCCAGAAGTCCTCTCCCATTGGTGGCACTCGTCTTCTGCCTCCCCCTCCACCCTCACAAGTTTTGGACTAGTTCAGCCGTCTTATCATGCAAGATTTATTTATTTATTTATTTATTTATTTATTTATTTATTTATTTATTTAGTCTTTTGTCATTTTAGGGCCGCACCCACTGCATGTGGAGGTTCCCAGGCTAGGGGCCTAATCGGAGCTACAGCTGCCGGCCTGTGCCACAGCCACGGCAACGCGGGATCCTTAACCCACTGAGCAAGGCCAGGGATCGAACCCGCAAACTCATGGTTCCTAGTCGGATTCATTAACCACTGAGCCATGACAGGAAAGATTTAAATGAAAACTTTCAGGAATCCTGAATTCTCATTTCCCTTCTGAGCATATCATTTAGTTTCTCCACTCTGTAAAATGAAGATATTTAGGCTGTCTTAGATCTAACATTTAAACATCCATGTTGTGGCGTTCTCTTATGGAACAGGGGTTATAGATTTGGCGCTGTCACTGTGGCAGCTAGGTTTGATCCATGGCCCGAGACGTGTCCACATGCCATGGACATGGCCAAAACAAAAACGAAACAAAAATAAAATTCTATATTGCTGTGAAGTTCCTTAGTCCTGTGACGCAGTTCAGAGTATTTCCTCAGTGGATTTTGGGTTAATAGCATCACCGTCACATGTAAAGAATAGCTGGTATAGAAGTTGCCGCCATGGCACAGTGGGTTAAGAATCCAGCTGCATCGGCTTGGGTTGCTGCTGAGGTGCGGGTTCAGTCCCTAGCCCCGCACAGTGGGTTAAAGGATCCAGAACTGCCTCAGCTGTGTTGTAAGTCAAAGCTATGGCTTGGGCTCATTCAGTCTCTGGCCCGAGAACTTCCATATGCCATTTAAAAAAAAAAAAAAAAAAAAAGGAGTTCCCATCGTGGTGCAGCGGAAATGAATCCGACTAGGAACCATGAGGTTGCGGGTTCGATCCCAGGCCTTGCTCAGTGGGTTAAGGATCCAGCGTAGCTGTGAGCTGTGGTGTAGGTGGCAGACGCGGCTCGGATCTGGCATTGCTTTGGCTGTGGCGAAGGCCGGTGGCTACAGCTCCGATTAGGCCCCTAGCCTGGGAACCTCCATATGTCGCGGGGGTGTGGCCATAAAAGGACAAAAAGACAAAAAAAATAAAAATAAATTTAAAAAAATCAGTAGACATAGTTTTTTTTTTTTAAATGTGGACAGTGATATAAAAAGCATAATATTTCTTAAAAGTACTTATTTGTGTCCCACCTTTGTTTGTCTAAACAAAGCAAGAGAATGTCACTCTTCACACATCCCACCAAGTTTGTTTTCTTTGAGAAAGCAGCACTGGGTCTTAGGTCTGCTAAGGATACACAAAAAGTCATTTTCTCACTCAATTTTTAGGGAATATCCACCTATCACCTCAGATCAACAAAGGCAACTCTACAAGAGAAATTTTGACAGTGGCCTGCAGGAATACAAGAGCTTACAAGCAGAGCTTGATGAGATCAACAAAGAGCTCTCTCGACTGGACAAAGAGCTGGATGATTATAGAGAAGAAAGTGAAGAGTACATGGTAAATGCAAACCCGATAAGTACATGTCCCGTAGAATTTTCCTTTACTCCGTGGAGACACAGTATCCTTCATATCCTTTGTAATACTGATACAGATTTTGCTCATAATAATACAGATTATTATTATTACAGTGCTGTAATCTCATTGAGGAGTAATGGGAATCAAGTCTGGGATTAAAGTCTTTCCTCATTGAAGAACATACCCCTGTAGTTCAGAGTTACAGCGCAGTAGTCTGTTTACATATATATATATTTATCCCTTTCTGTGAAAAACTCAAATGATACAGAACTGCGTACAGAAAAGTGAATCGCCTTTAATTTTGTCACCAAAATATTAGTCCCCTCCATGCAGAACGACACCTAGACACAGTTTTTGATAAAGAAGCATCTTCTGTGTTTTATTTGTATCCTTCCTGGTTTTTGACTCAGTAGTAGTTTACGGCTTACTGGGTTTGTCTGTTTTTTTTTTTTTTTTTCTTTCTTGATCCCCTGGCTAGGGTAGTGTCTGTCCTTGTAAAGTTACTCTTTCCCTTTTAATTCCCCTTCCATACTGGACTCTTTGGAAGAAAGTCACTATGCATAGATCACACTGAAGAAATGGGCAGTTATGCTCCAGCTCTTAAAGGACAGTGTACCTACACACATGTGGAATTCATCTGCACGGGGAATCTGTCACGTGCTCCCGTATGTTTAGGCATTTCTATCAGCATAGGTTCCTGGATACTGCTTTTTACTTTGGGTTATAATCCAACACTACTTAGTTTTAGTGATTCAGTTGTTGTAGTGTGGGCTGTTGGGAGCTCTCGCAGTTGTCTCCGCCTTTGACTGACATACCCCCATCATTGTGAAGGTTTTTCTTTTGAAATACTTTCTGGCATTAATTATATCCTTTTTTGTTCAACAACAGTTTATGATTATTGTTTCATGTCAGCAATAAAGATCTACTTAGAAAATATTTTCATGTTTTAAAAAAATAACTCTTGAGCTCCCTTCGTGGCTCAGCATTTTACGAACCGTGAAGATGCGGGTTCAGTCCCTGGCCTCGCTCAGTGGGTTAAAGATCTGGGGTTGCCACGAGCTGTGGTTGTAGGTCTCAGACACGGCTCAGATCTGGCATTGCTGTGACTGTGGTGTAGGCCGGTAGCTGTGGCTCCAGTTCGATCCCTAGCCTGGGAACTTCCATATGCAGCAGATGCGGCCCTAAAAAGCAAATAAATAAATAAATAACTCCACAATTTTCAGTTTTATGGTTGTACCATAATTGAGTCATCCTCTATGAATAGGCATTTAGGTGTGTCTCCCCGTTGCCACACATACACTCTGCGCGTCCTCGTGCCAAAGGGTGAACCTCTCCATCCTTGTACACTGGCCCACAAATCTGCTGAGATGAATTCCAGAATTTGAGGTAGCTGAGTCAGAGGTTATGTACATTTAAACTTTCATTGCAAAACTGCCTGCAAAAAGATTATATCAGCGGACGGATAGACCATGATGGAAGATAATACAAGAAAAGGAAAGTTTTATATATATGTAAAACTTTATATATTATATATATATGTGTTGATATGTATATAAAACTAGGTCACTTTTCTGTACAGCAGAAATTGGCACAACATTGTAAGTAAACTATAATTTAAAAACAAAAAGTTATATGAGCTGAATTTCCTCTAGTTATGCTCTAGAGGGCTCCTTTGACTCACATCTGTCTAACATTTTGTGCCTGCAAGATTACTGCCTCGTGTCTTAGATACTAGAATTTTAAAGTTTTTACCTCGTCATATATTTAGTGGCACTTCATGGTCATTTTGTAGAATACTCTTTGCCATTTTTAATTAGGGTGATCTGCTTTTCAGTGTTGAATTGTTTTCTCTGATGGTTTCTGGATGGTATCCTATACCTTTCTCAGTGCAGTAAATGTTTGTTCACTGTTACTGTGCTCTTGATGTGGGACTGCTAAGTTAGAAAGGTTACTCTGTGTTTGCCCCTCATATTCAAAGAGAGAATGACACCTCAACAACTCAGACAGTGGGACTAATGCCATATTTTCATTATGTGTAGAAAGTATCGTAACTCACTGCTCAGAGAAGGAATAAAGTTGGCTAAAGGCCCAGGCTGTTTAGAGGACGCTTCACTGAGTGGTAACCATTACAAATTCCCCGCACAGCAGCGGGGCACACTGTGCAGCTATAGAGGAACATGATGGAAATCTGGAAGCATTAACGTCCGTGCTTAATTTGTTTAGAGGGATTGCAGATAGCAGGCGCTGAGACTGGACAGGTAGGCAGCTAATGAGTAGAGAAGTTAATGGGATGCTCGGACCAGCTTCATGATGGGACGTAAGCTTGTCAGAGCCGGGCTTTAATAAAAAACCTGTGTCGCTGTGGCACGTGGACTGGCCTGGGGAGAGAGGGGAGGCAGCAGAACGAAGTTACCTGCTCCTCTGCGAGTAGGACGTGAGAAGTGCCTGAAGGTCCTGAAACTCCGTAATAGCTTTGAGACCTTCAAGACTTCATTATTTCAATTCTCTATATTTTGGTCATAAGCTGGCATTTTTAGCTCCAAAATACAACATCAGAAGTGTTGTTTTTGAAAGAGAAAATTCCCCACTAAACACAGTCTTTTGTTTCTCATCAATAGGCTGCTGCTGATGAATACAACAGGCTAAAGCAAGTTAAAGGAGTAAGTATTTTGGCTTGTAAGATTCTTTTAGGAAGAACTTTTTTATTCTGTGTTTTTCATTGAACCTTTAGAATGACCCTGAATATCTTGCCACATACACACTATCGACAGAAGGCCTACAATTGCGAGATGAAAACTGTACCAAGTTGCAACCTTCATCTCAGTTGTTTGCAGCTGTAACCAGCACTGATTTTATGAACATTTTTTTTTTAGTGTGAAGTATACCTACAGGAAGGTACACAGATCAAAAACGTGCAAGTTGGTAAATTTTCACAAAGGAGCCACACACCTTTGTACCTGGCATCCCCGATAAAGAGTTACATTTGGAGAGTTCCCTTGTGGCACAGCAAGTTAAGGTTCTGGCTACAGCGGCTCGGGTTTCTACTGTGGCTCAGGTTCAGACTCTGGCCTGGGAACTTCCACATGCTGTGGGCATAGTCAAAAAAACAAAAACAGAGGTACATTTCCTAGTACCACTTGTATTCTTTAACAGTTTTACAGTCACCCCAGAAGTAACCACTGTCCTAAATTCTAACATCATGGATTAGTGTTACCTATTTAGAATTTTATGTAAATGGAATCATACCATATGTATTTTGTGATTTCTTTTGCTCAGTATTGTTTGTGAGTTCCATTCATGTGGTGGCATGAAGTGGTGGTTCATTTTTAAATGCACACGGGCACACATTTGCTAGGTATATACATAGGTGTGAAGTTGCAGGGATATTGAGCAAGTAAAGATCCAGCCTTGGGTAGCGGCTGCTTGCAGCTTTCCTGGTTTGTGCCAGCTTATATTCCCACCAGCAGTGTAGATTCCTATTGCTCCATATCCTTGCCACCATTTGGCATCATCAGTCTTTACTGACTTAAAACTGTTTTCGTTTTTAAAAGATTCTGTTAATTTTTTTTAATTACATAATGTCACAAATTTCCGTTTGAGTTTAAAAGTGTACATATAGGAGAGTTGCCATGGTGGCTCAGTGGTTAACAAATCTGACTGGCATCCGTGAGACGCAGGTTCAATCCCTGGCCTTGCTCAGTGGGTTAAGGACCCAGCTTTGCCATGAGCTGTGGTGTAGGTCACAGACACGGCTCAGCTCCTATGTTGCTGTGGCATAGGGTGACAGCTGAAGCTCTGATTTGACCCCTAGCCTGGGAACATCCACATGCCATGGGTGTAGCCCTAAAAAAGCAAAAAAAATTAAAAAATATAAAACAATAAAAACAAAAGTGTATAGTAAAATTTCCTGTCTCCTTCCCCGTTTACCCAGTTTCCTTATTCTAAGTCAGCCCATGTCACCAATTTATTGTTTACCGAATTTTCTTTTTTTCCATCACGTGTGAGCAAAAAGGCCAATAAATTTTCTATTGATGACTTTACAAATCATTAGAAATAAGTGTATCCTTTGTAAACTCAGGTTAGAAGATAGGCTTGAAAGAGAATCAGCTGCTCGTGTGGTGAGAGATACTGCCAGGTACCTAATGAACTACTTAATTTAACACTCTTAGCAGTTCTGTATGACTGATTCTCATGTTTCTTTGTTCACCTCTGCCTTGCCAGCAGCCAGCACATAACTCGTTTTTATTTTGTTAAATTTACTCAATTATGTTTTGTTTCCCTTTTTAGTCTGCGGATTACAAAAGCAAGAGGAATTATTGCAAGCAGTTGAAGAGCAAATTGTCACACATCAAGAAGATGGTTGGAGATTATGATCGACGGAAAACATAGGAGGCACATGCCACCTTATTGGAGAGATTAAGAAGTATCTGCTCTGACATCCCTGCTATGTTGTCAGGAGTCAAAATGACCTTGGACTCTGACCCGGGGGGCCAAACCTTTGTGGTCATTAGAGAGTTTTGGTAGCTTTAATATCATCAGTATTGAAGCATTTTATAAATAGTTTTTGATAATCAACTGGTCTGAACACTCCAAGTAAGGATTTTTGTTTGTCTTGTTTGTTTTTAAGGGCTGCCCCCATGGCATATGGAAGTTCCCAGGCTAGGGGTCTAAACTGAGCTACAGCCACAGCAATGCCAGATCCTTTAACCCACTGAGCGGGGCCAGGGATCGAACCTGCATCCTCATAGATGCTAGTCAGGTTCGTTTCCACTGAGCCACAGTGGGAACTCCCAAGTAAGGATTTTATGCTTTAAACATTGGTTCTTGTGTTAAGAACTGTTTGAAGTTTTTAAACCTTTAAGGATGGTCCGGGAGTGAACTGTGAACTTTGACACTCTAGGCAATCAGGTCTTAATACCTAAATGTGTTCTTTGGGTCTTGTAGAGGATAGTTTAATGCTCCCGGAATTCATCCTTCAAACAACTGTTGTTTTTAATCATTTCTCTTCAGATAAGGAAATTGGGCCCCTGCAGTAAAGTCTCGAAGTGAAACTGCTTGTTTTCTAGGTTGCAGTTTTGGTTAAGTTTGTTTCATGTCCCCATTGATAAAGCCCCTGGTCTTTTCTTATTTTAGCTACTACAGATGCTGCATTCCATCAGCCCTCCAATTGATTATTTTCTGTGTATAAATGCTTAAGAGCTTTCTCTTTCATGTTATCCTGGTAATAAAGAGCATGTAAAAGGAACAAATGTGTGAAATTTGAAGGTTGTAAATACATGTTTTACTTTTTAAAAATCAAAGTTGAAACCTTCTGTTTAGAATTTTATTATGTATTCTTAAATGCTTTTTATCTTTTATGGTTTACATGCTTTTTTTAAAACCAGCTGACTGTTTCATTATGTCAAAGTATCCAATTACATTTATAATTCAGTTGCGACTTGAATTGTATCTTCGGGGAATGTTCAAGCTTTGTACATATTTTATAATTATTAAACTTGGAGTTTTCTTTCCATAATATACATTTTTGACCTCATTAGTGCTGTGGAAAACTGTGGAGAACTAAGCTATGGAAAACTACACTCAGAAGTTTTATCTGTTATTGTTTTAAACTACTTTGGGTGCTGTGCTGGTTGGTAGATTCCTAAATCCTTTGACTGATTTGTCAGGAAATGGAATGCAAGACCATAAAATGTCAAATTATTTCAAGTGGTGCACTTAAATCTCAAGAGTTTGTTTTTCTTTTTTTTTTTTTTGCCTTTTGTTATTTTAGGGCCGCACCCGCGGTATATGGAGGTTCCCAGGCTAGGGGTCTAATCAGAGCTGGAGCCGCCGGCCTACGCCACAGCCGCAGCATAGCTGGATCTGAGCCACGTCTGCAACCTACACCGCAGCTCACAGCAACGCCGGATCCTTACCCACTGAGCGATGCCAGGGATCGAACCCACAACCTCATGGTTCCTAGTCAGATTCATAAACCGCTGTGCCACGATGGGAACTCCTCAAGAGTTTCTTGGTTTTGTTTTTTGATTCACAATTGTCCTGGTAAAGTAAAATTAACTGATAATACTGGACATGTAGCTAACCAAGTTGGTTGTGATTATACCCTCAGTTTAGAACTCTTTCTTTTCTTTTTTTTTTTTTAAGGACCGCACCTGCAGCATATGGAAGTTCCCAGGCTAGGGGTCAAATTAGAGCTACAGCTGCCAGCCTACACCACAGCTACAGCAACTCAGGATCCAAGCCATATCTGCAGCCTATACCACAGTTCACGGCAACATCGGATCCTTAATCCACTGGGCGAGGCCAAGGATCTAACCTGTGTCCTCATGGATGCTAATCAGATTTGTTTCTGCTGAGCCACCACGGGAACTTCTAGAACTCTTTCTGAAAAAATTTAAAAGAATAATTTTAAATTAATCATTGATATGTAATTTAGATAATTTAAGTATATAGATTTAATATAGAAGTCAATCGTTTTCTAAAGATAAACTTTTAAATAAGGTTTCCATTATAACGGATTTATTTCAAGTTGAAGAAATGTTTAGTTTTCTATGTGCCACATGTGCTACAAAAAGTAATAATTTATGCTTTTTATGATTTTTGGATTCACAGCAAATGGTAAGGATTCTCTTGAGCAACTTAAGTGATTTTTATGTGTGTTAAAATTTAAACTCTTTATTCTTGGAAGTCAGCATACTTAGGTTATGAAGGCAAGTTTGCCAGTGCTGTGACAAAACAAAACCATTTAGCAGAATGCAGAAAATCAAATAGGACTAGTTTGCATTGTAAAATTGTGCCATAAAATTAGACTTTGAAAGTTTTTTAAAAAATAATTTTTCAAATGCGGTATTTAACACCAAAGACCGCTTCAGGAGCCAGTCAGGAGTTGGCATTAACCAATGAAACGTAACTTTGAAAAACCACTTGGGCTGTGTTCTTGTCTGGCAAATAGAGGTTTAGATGCTGTTTCAGAGGTCTTTTCTATCTCTGACCTTCTGTGGTTATGTTTGCATTCTACATTCTGCTGTAAACCACTATTCCAAAGATTCTTTTGGAAAAGCATGTGGTTCATTTGGGGAAGATTCAGAGCATAAAATGATTTCCCTATATGTGTGATTCTGTATTAAACATAGTTAACATCAGTACTTTCATTTCTCTTTATCTTGGAAAGTTTAAAGAAATACAGAAATACAGTAAACCTACCACCCAGAAACAGTAAATGTTGATATTTTGTCATATATACTTTGTATTTTTGGAAATAAATTTAAGTCTGTAAGTATTTATAGTAAAAGTTACATTGTATGCATATATATGAAATCTCAATCCTTATAACAGTCTGTCGACATAACTATTTCTCATTTTACAGATAAGGAAACTAACGATTCGATAGGTTAATCGGTCCATTGTCTCATTAATAAGTGGCTAAACTAGGAGTGAAACGGTCTGTCGGAATATTGTTTTCTGTACTTCCACTCTATGTTGACTTTGTTAGTAAATTCACGTGTTGGCACAGCTAGGGTTGCTCTGTTTGCTGTTATTAACCCTGTTATAATTTTGAGCACATTTTACAATTAATCCTTGAACAATGAGTTTGAACTTCATGGGTCTACTTGTATGCAGATTTTTTCCAGTAAGTACATCCTATAGTAATACATAATCCATGGATGTGGAGGGCCAACTATATAAATTATATGTGGGTTTTTGACTGCATGGAGGACCAGCACCCCTAACCCATTGTTCAGGGTTAACTGTACTTTCTTTCTTTTTTTTTGGCTTTTTAGGGCTGCACTCTTGGCATATGGAGGTTCCCAGGCTAGGGATTGAATCGGAACTGTAGCCCCTGGCCTGTGCCACAGCCACAGCAATGCCAGATCCGAGCTGTGTCTTCAACCTACACCACAGCTCAGGGCAACGCTGGATCCTTATCCCAATAAGCAAGGCCAGGGATCAAACCTGTGTCCTCATGGATGCTAGCCAGATTCATTTTCTGCTGAGCCACAATGGGAATTTTGTTAACTGTACTTTCAGTCAGCATAAAGTGCTTCATATGGAATATCTGAAGTATCTTTGAAGACCCGGATGGACAAGCGTGTGTAAAGAGGGGTCAGGGCAGAAGAGTGCTTTTAATCGTGGCTCCAGGGAACTCAGCTTCAGTTGGAGGTGAAGCAGTCTCCCTGCTTCAGCATTGGGATGGAAATGTCTCCCACTGGACATTTTCCAGGGCTCAGCTGGAGGAATCAGAATTCAAACAATCTTCCGGCGGCTTGTTTCTACTATACATGCCACTTGCCAAGTGGAAGGGCACATAAATTAGATGGAGGATGTCCGTGACCTCCCTTATGTGTTTCCTATTGTTAACATTTCTTCTAGTGGGAATAGTGTTCATGAAAAAAAAAATCCCCAAGTAACTTGGGTGGTTTTTGGAAAATGTTTTAAAATAATTCCACTTTGGAGTTAGAAAAAGAACATGGAAGCAGAACCAGGATTTTGTGTGTTGTCTGTGTGTGACTGCAACAAATCAGAAGGGTGTCCCCAGAAAACTGAACAGTTGCTGACCCAAGAGCCACCTGCTTTTCTGGCTTGTGTTGCCCTTGTTGTTGCTTTGCCCTCCAGCAGTGACTTGTATGACCTTGGACAAATTACTTAGCCTGTACCTCAGTTTGCTTATATGTAAGAAAGACGTTTATACCAAACCTCGTGGTTGTTATGCAGGTAGTTAATGTGTGACTTAAAACAGTCCTTGTCAGAAAATAAATACATACGACCAGTACACCTATTTCCCAAAGCCAAGTGGTGAAACTTTAAACAAGTTTTTAAAAAGAAAACTGTTGTTTTTTTTGTGTTTTTTGCTTTTTAGGGCACCGGAGGCATGTGGAGGTTCCCAGACTGGGGTAAAATCGGGAGCTGTAGCCGCCAGCCGACGCCACAACCACAGCAATGCAGGATCCGAGCTGTGTCTGCGACCGACACCACAGCTCACGGCAACCCCGGACCCTTAACCCACTGAGGCCAGGGCTCGACCTGTGTCCTCATGGATGCCAGTCAGGTTCGTAACTGCTGAGCCGTGATGGGAACTCCAAACTGAGTTTTAAAAGTGCATGTATCTGGGAGTTTCCTGGTGGCCTACCAGTTAAGGATTCGGCGTTGTCACTGCTGTGATTCAAGTTCAATTCCTGGCCCAGGAATTCCACGTGCTGGCAAAAAAAAAAAAAAAGTGCCTGTATCATCTTAATTTCATATGCTTGCTGTGTGTGCTGCATACAGCTTTAGAGTATAAATTCTTTTTAATGTTAGACAGATAGCTACATTAGGCTTTACATTGTGATTATTCACAGATAATAAATGCTTTAAAAGGATTTACATATCAAGATAAAGATTATTAGATACTGTTATAAGGAATTCTGGAAGTTTTTAATGAGTCTCCTGAATGATTGTGGTTCCATCTAAAATTTTATTTATTTATTTTTTTTTTTATTTTTTTTTTATTTTTGCATTATAGCTGGTTTACAGATTTCTGTCAGATTTTCCAACTGCACCATGTGGTGACCCGATTACATGTACATATATGGATTTGTCACATGTAATTAGATATAGTTCCCCGTGCATTACA
>PVHT020000166.1:2812435-2860460 GCA_004024745.2 Catagonus wagneri | reverse complement strand
GTTGGAGCTCCTTGCTATTCCATCATTAAAGCAGTAGTTATCCCCACTCCCTCCCACCCCCCCCCCGCCCCCCCCCCGCCCCCCCATCTAAAATTTTAGAATAGTCAACTTGCAGTGGAAACGAATCCGATTAGGAACCATGAGGTTGTATGTTCGATCCCTGGCCTCACTCAGCAGGTTAAGGATCCAGCGTTGCCGTGAGCTGTGGTGTAGTTTGCAGACGTGGCTCAGCTCCTTCGTTGCTATGACTGTGGTGTAGGCCGGCAGCTGTAATTCTGATTTGACCCCTAGCCTGGGAACCTCCATATGCCACAGGTGCAGCCCCAAAAAAGACCAAAAAAAAAAAAAAAAAGGAATAGGTAACTTCGCCTCTCCCAGTCTGTGAAGTTAGTTGCACACTTTGAATTTCAGCCTGATTCCACTGGCTGAACTGTATGAATTTCCTAACTCCCATGGATTGTGTCCAGCTACCCATGGGCAGAGAACAAATTGTTCCATTCTTTGTAGTTGTTCCATAGATTTACAAGTCAAAATGTTTGGCTAGGTTATTTCTTGATTCTACCACCTGTACACAATTAAAATATTGTGTCAGTCATAATAATGGCAAGAGATCACCTACCATGGATTTATCCATTTTTGTTTTCTTTTGTGACCTTGAACAAGAGACATTCCTACTTTAGTCAAGATCTGTGACTGAAATATATTCAAAGGAGAGTAAATTTTACAGTTGGGAAAAACTTGAATGATTGAGTCTCCTGTCCAAAAATATGTTTTAATTTAAATTTATTAGCGAGCCCCCTGTCTTTTCCTGGTTTTCCATAAAGTCTTCCAGATGGATGTATAGTAAACATAAATGAGAAACGTGAGGCTTGGGGTTGGGGCTGTTTTTCCTATAGCTATGCCTCCCATCTTGGAATAGTATGGCCAATCAGAAGAAAAGGAGAGAAAAGCAAAGAGTTTGTGGAAGGAAGGGGAGTGGGAGGAAGGAGAGTAAGAAGAAAAAAAAAGTGGGGGGGGAGGAGTGGTGGAGTTTGTTTATGAGTCCTAAGAAAGGGTCGAAGATATGGGGAAAGCAAAGATGGAAGCAAACTGGCCCTGGAACTCAGCAATATTAATTTCCCCTCCTCTCCTTTTACAAACAACAGCAGAACTCAACAATAAGACCTTGTCTTCTGGGGGGTGAGTTGTCATTGTGATGTGAAGCCCTGTAGGATAAATGGAAATATCCCCACATTATAAATCAGAGTTGTGTTGTGGTGTTCTCCTGTGATGCAGAGGGTTAAGAGTCCTGCGTTTTCACAGCAGCTGCTTGAATCACTGCGTCAGTGCAGGTTCCATCCCTGGACTAGGAACTTCCATATGCCAACATTGTGGCCAAAAAGATTATTGGGTTGTGACTTGCTTGAGGTCACCTAAGTTGATAGAGCCAGATTTTTTTTTTTTTTTTCCTACTCTGAGGCCGGCATGGGTCTTAACCTACCATGCCAGCTGGGGAATGACCCTGTGTCCCAGTGCTCCAGAGGTGCCTACCTGTTGCATCACAGTGGGAATTCCGCAGGATTTTTTTTTTTTAATTCAGGTCTCTTCTTTGCACTACTATGTGGAATGACTTTTGTTTTCTGCTGTTTTGCTTTTTTTTTTTTTTTTTTTTGGATTTTTAGGGCCACACCTGCTGCTAGGGGTCCAATCAGAGCTATAGCTGCTGGCCTACACCACAGCCACAGCAACATCAGATCTGAGCCGCATCTGCGACCTACACCACAGCTTATGGCTACGCTGAATCCTTAACTCCCTGAGCGAGGCCAGGGATCGAATCCACAGCCTCATGGTTCCTAGTTGGATTCGTTTCCACTGTGTCACGATGGGAACTCCTGTTTATGTTTTCGAGGGGGAAGAGTACCCGGAAAAATTTTGGTCCTAACAAACAATAGAGGCAACAAAATGAAAGCATGTGGTAATGGAGAAGAAAAGAGACTCCACTCCAGCTCCTGCAGTTCCTTGGTCCTCTTCTTTTCCTGGGCATGACCCTTTTCTGATGTCTTGGGGGTGCCTTGCCCCTCCATTTCTCAAGTGTGGGAAAAGCTAATAATTCTGTATGTATTATCAGGTATCTCAAACAACTTGTCAAAAATTGATCTTGCCAACGCCCTCCTTCCCCCATCCTCTCAGTAATTGCAACTCCAGCTTTTCAGTTGCTCAGCTCAAAACTGGAATTCTTTTTTTCATAACACACATCCTGTCTAATGACGAGATTGAGAATCCAAAATTTCTCACTAGCTTGAGAAGTTCTCCAAAGTTCTTAGCATGCTTAGAGGCCCGCCAAACCCCCGCCTCGCCCCGCCTCTTTTTCTCAGTCACCACCACTCAGCCCCTCCTTCCCCAGGCCACCTCAAACACACCAATGTGCTTCCACCCTATGGCCTTTGCACTTGTAGCTCCCTTTCCCTGGAGGGGTTTTTCCGTAGGTACCAGCCTGGTTAACTCATTCTGGTCATGGTTCATCTGTCTTTTCCGTGAGGACTCCTCTGACCCAGTTTTCCCCCAGCACCCACCCCCACCCGGCATGTGGGAGTTCCTGGGCCAGGAATGGAACCCGCACCACATCAGTGACCCTAACCTTAACCCGGTGAACCACGGGGAACTCATGACCCCAATACCTTAAACTGCAGCTTTTAGAGTTCCTGTTGTGGCACAGCGGAACCGAGTCCGACTAGGAACCACGAGGTTGCGGTTCAATCTCAGGCCTTGCTCAGTCGGTTAGGGATCCAGCGTTGCTGCCCTGAGCTGTGGTGTAGGTCGCAGACTCCGCTCAGATCTGGGGTTGCTGTGGCTGTGGCGAAGGCCGTCAGCTATAACTGATTGTTCCCCTAGCCTGGGAACCTTCATATGCCACGGGAGTGACCCTGAAAAGCAAACAAACAAACAAATAAATAAATAAAATATACTGCAACATTTTTCCCCTTTCATGCTAATTTTTTCCTATGGCATAACCATCATTTGATACATTATGTTTTTTATTTATAACTGTCACGAGGGCAAGGACTTTTGTCAGGTTTTCATTGCTTTATCCTCAGTGCTAAGAACTGTATCAGTCAAAAGTAAGTGCTCAATAAATATCTGTGGCATGAACAGCAGGAGGAGGAGAATGAGTCCTGGAAAACCGTTGCACAGTAAGCTGGTTCAGCAGAGGCCGCTGCTGTGGTCAGAGTCCTTCATACCAACTTTCTAGAAATAATAAGGTTAAATCCTCAGGTACCAGGAGGACCGCTACCGGGCCTCTTACTTTCCAAGAGTCCAATGACCTCTACCTTCCCGCCTCTTAGTCAACAGCTGGAAGAGAGCAGGGGTCCCCTCCCCGCACCCTAAGTCGGCCTCAAGTTTGCCAAGGCCTCTGAGCGCGCCGCTCGGGCAAACAACCCTTGCAGCAGCCGGAACATTTCTGCGTAGCTGCCGCGCACGGCGGAAGGACTTCGGCGGCGCTCTTGGAGCAGACTGAGCGGAGCTTCCGGCAGAGCGGCTTCGGGCAGGACCGGTGAGTCCGCGGTGGAGGTTTGCGCAGAGCCAAGGCAGGAATGTACTGCTTGGGATGCGCCGCGACGGGAGGGGCATTCGCGCCTGCAGACGGAGGCTGAATGGCCCCGACTAGCCTCGCAGGCTAGACCTGAGAGTGTGTGGAGAGGAGGAGGGCAACTTCCGTTTAGGGCTGTTGCATAGGCAGCATTCTGGCCTCATTCCCCAAGGCAGAGTTCAAGTGCAGAGCTCAAGTGTGGGGTATTGTGGTCCTGGGTTCTGCTTCGTGACTAATCTCCAGCTGTGTGGCTTCCAGAGAGTTACCAATCTTTGGGCCTCGAATTACGCACCCGAAAAGAAAGACAATTGTCACTATTGCCTGTCGCATAGCGCTCGGCAGTGTTAGATGTGAGGGAAATCTTCATCAGTTACAACTTTGGTGCAGATCTCTTTGGTTTGCATTTAGCATTCTGGGTTCATGTGAGGGAATCACACCGCCAGGCTTACCCTGGGGGAAGTGGCTTTTATGGGGTTGGATTCCTAGGAAACAGGTCAACAGTATTTGTAAGAAGGTGGGAATATTGAGCAGTTATAGGCAATTGGAGATACTGACCTAAAAGATCACCAAGTACATTTTCTCCAGGCTGCGTAAATCCCTTCTCTATTAATAGCATGCGTTGTAAATGTCCATCTTCCCTGTAAACGTCTGCAGTTATAGTGATCTTAATACCTCTGTCCTTGCTCTGTAATTTTACATTGCAGGCAGCTCTAATTAAGAAGTCCTCTTATGCAGTAAGCTAGAGGTGCTGCCTCTGCTCATTAGCTCTCACTTTGTTTCTGAACTTTCAGAGAATTAAAGGTAATAAATAAAAATAAAATACAGTTTAAATATTGATGTGATGGATATCAGTAGCCAAGTCTTTAAGAATGTAAACTTTTGACTTTTTTTTGACATTTACAATAAATACACAAATACCTCCATGGAAGACCAAAAGATTCCACTTAGTCACTGTATGCTATTTTATGACACATCATTAAGCCTACAAAGCACCAACATAGTGATTGAAATAGCACAGATGTCAGAATTAAGTCACATCTTGTTATTTCATTTTTTTATTTTTTTATTTTTTTTTGCCTTTTTGTCATTTTATGGCCGCGGGTTTATGGCCGCACCCGCGGCATGTGGAGCTTCCCAGGCTAGGGGTCTAATCGGAGCTGTGGCCACTGGCCTGCGCCGCAGCCACAGCAACGCAGGATCCGAGCCGCGTCTGCAACCTACACCACAGCTCACGGCAATGCCAGATCGTTAACCCACTGAGCAAGGGCAGGGATCGAACCCGCAACCTCATGGTTCCTAGTCGGATTCGTTAACCACTGCGCCACGACGGGAACTCCCACATCTTGTTATTTCAGAATACTACAGTGGATCAGTTGATTTCCTGAAACAAATGAATCTCTTTCAATACCAGTGAATGACTTGTAAATTCAGAGACGCATAGAACGTTAGCAAATAATATCTGATGGTAGCAGGTGCCAGAGAAAGTAGTGATGCCATAACAGCATCTCCAACTTGTCAATAGATTTTAATTCCAGAAGTTCATTTATAAGTGATTTATTTAGACTTTTAAGTGTATTTTTCACTTTTTTTAATTTTAAAAAATTTTTCGCCATGCCTGCAGCACTTGGAAGTTCACAGGCCAGGGATCAAACCCACACACAGCAGCAACCCAAGCTGCTGCAGTGACAATGCTGGATCCTTAACCTGCTGCATCACAAGAGAACTCCTTAAGTATATTTTTCTATAGAAACAATGAAATAAATGGAGGTTGAGGTCTTGGTTATGGTCCTTATCACTGAAATTAATCTTTGTCCTTGCCAGTGATGGGATTTGTTTTGTCTTTAATGTTTTGGCACTTAGGATTCCTTTGATCCTTCATTTATGGAGGAAGAAAGTTGGGAGTGAGAATGTGGTTTGGTGAGGGAAGAAGTGTAGATGTGACAGGGTGTTTATTACTTGGTTATGCTTAATAGATTACTCCCAACACCAATTGTATCCCTCTTTTTTTTTCTTTTTTTTTTGTCTTTTTGCCTTTATCTAAAGCCGCACCCGCAGCATATGGAGGTTCTCAGGATAGGGGTCTAACAGGAGCTGTAGCTGCCGGCCTGCGCCACAGCCACAGCAATGCAGGATCTGAGCCGCGTCTGCAGCCTACACCACAGCTCACGGCAACGCCGGATCCTTAACCCACTGAGCAAGGCCAGGGATCGAACCCGCAACCTCATGGTTCTTAGTCGGATTCATTAACCACTGAGCCGCGAAGGGAACTCCTGTATCCCTCTTGGTTAAAGAAATACATGTTCACTTTGAAAATAAGGAAATACCGAAAAGAATAAAGAAGGAAAAAGCTAGTCATCCTTAATCCTATCTGTCATCCTATCAAAACCGTTTGTCCTATTTATTAAATTACTAAATATTTCCTTTTAATAGTTTGTGTTATAGTGTAAGTATACTATTGGGCTTTTGGGTTTTTGTTTGTTTGTTTTGGCTGCAGCATGTAGCAGCTTGATGTGGGTTGCAAGCATCATCAGTTCCCAGACCAGGGACTGAACCCAGGCTGCAGCAGTGAAAACACCGAATCCTAACCAGTAGACCACCAGGGAACTCTAGTGGAGGCTTAATATTGTATTCTCTTTTTGAATTATGACCCATAGGCATTTATCATTTATGAATAATAATAAATTTCATTTAAAAACTTGATTATGAGAAAATTCATACAAACACAAAGGTGGAGGCGTAGTACAAAGGTGAAACTGTATATCCATCTTTCTGCTATAATAATCAGCCATTGTGACTAAACTTGTTACATCTATACCTATATCCACATCCCATAATTCTATGGTCCTGTCCTATGACACATCTTTAATGCCTTTTTTTTCTTTTTCATTTTTTGGTCGCACTCAAGGCATGTGGAAGTTCCCAGACTAGGGATTGAACTGTAGCCCCAGATGCACAAAAGCAGCACTGGATCCTTTAACTCGGTGCACCTCTGCAGCAACCCAAGCCACCATTGTCGCATTCCTAACCCACTGCACCATGGTGGGAACTCCAGTATATATATATATATATATTTTTTTTTTTTTTTAATTGTAAAGAAATGCTTGTTTCTGTTGATGCCAAATCTCTGCATAAATATTCATAGTCTTTCTTGGGGACAGGAAAAAGAATCCCATGAGGGTTTTACCTGTTTTCACTCAACTACAATTATTGAATAAATTGCAAAGAATAAAATGACTTTGGAGGGTTCCCATCATGGCTCAGCAGTAAAACCTGACTAGTATCCGTGAGGATGTGGGTTCGATCCCTGGCCTTGCTCAGTGGGGTTGTCGTGAGCTGTGCTGTAGGTCACAGACACAGCTCGGATCCTGTGTTTCTGTGGCTGTGGCATGGGCCAGCAGCTACAACTCCGATTCGACCCGTAGCTTGGAAACTTCCATATGTCTCAGGCGCTGTCCTAAAAAGACAAAAAAAAATAAAGGTGACTTTGCATTCTGAGCTTTTCTTTTTTTTTACTTTATATGTTTACTTTCCTCTCTTTTCAAATTTCATTATATGCATTTGGTGAACACATCTTTAATAAATTCACAATCTAATGATTTTTACAGAATATTGAATTATATAATACAATAAGAAAAAAATGGATGAAGAGCCTGAAAGAACTAAGCGATGGGAAGGAGGCTATGAAAGAACATGGTAAGTAGGGGTAGGGCATTATTACTGTCCCTTCTCTTTTAGACTTTTTTTTTCTTTCTCTCTCCCCTCCCCCCTTTTTTTTTTAGGGCCGCACCCATGTCATATGGAAGTTCCCAGGCTAGGGATTGAATTGGAGCTGCAGCTGCTGGCCTATGCCACAGCCACAGCAAGGTGGGATCTGAGCTGTGCCTGCGACCTACACCACAGCTCATGGAAACACCACATCATTAACCCACTGAGTAAGGCCAGGGATCGAACCCACCTCCTTAAAGATACTAGTTGGATTTGTTTCCACTGGGCCAGAACTGGAACTCCGTGCATGTGGAAGTTCCCAGGCCAGGGATCAAAAGGATGGAACCCAGACCACAGCAGCGACCAAGTACAGCAGTGACAACGCTGGTTCCTTAACCCACTGAGTCACCAGGGAACTCCTGTTTGTTTGTTTTTTTAACAATTTTATTGGAGTATATTTTACACATGTTAAAATTCCCCTGTTTCCTATGTATAATTCAGTGATTTTTAGAGAATTTTCTAAGTTATTTAGTCGTAAGCAGAAATTACTTTTAGAACATTTTCACCACCCTAGTAACATCACTCATGCCCATTTACAATTAATTCCATTCCCACCTTCAGCCCTAGGCAACCACTAATCTATATACTTTCTGTCTCTATAGATTTGCCCTTTCTGGACATTTCATGTAAATGTAATCATGATATGTGTTCAGTTGTGTCTTTTTTAACTTACCATACTAATTTCAAGTTCATCCATGTTGTAGCATGTATCAATAATTCATCCCTTTATATTACTAAACACAGTATTCTGTTGTGTGATTATCCCATATTTTTATTTGTCCATTCACCAGTTGATGGATATTTAGATTATTTATAATTTTTGGCTATTCTGAATAATGCACTTGTGAACATTCAGGTGCAAATCTTTGTGTGGACATGTTTTCTTTTCTGTTGGGTTAATACATTTTTAGTTTATCTTTTCAAACAAGTAATTATTGCTTATAGGGAGATTCTTAAAGAAGATGAATCAGGATCTCTTAAAGCTACAATAGAAGATATTCTCTTCAAAGCAAAGAGAAAAAGGTATGTAAATTTTTTGTGTGTGTTAAAAAGGTAAAATATATTCCTTTAAGCCTTTCTGTCCACCTGTGCCCACAACTCAGTACATCATTTCAATTGTGTTTTTAGGACTCTGACCTATAGCCTTCTAAACAGTGGGAAGGAAACAGTAATCTATTACCTCGGGAGGGAAAATGATTTTTAGGGACAATCCAAAATGTCCATAGTTGTATGCGTTCCATAAGTTAATAATTTCCTTCACTAAAAAAATATGGGTTAGTTGAAAAAGTTGTAGTGATTTTTCAGGTAGTATATGGTATTCCATTAAAATGTTTGTATAATTTTAACAGGGTAATTGAGCACCATGGACAAGTTCGACTTGGAATGGTATGTTATTCTTTTTTCCTCTACTAATACAGAACTAGTTTGGGTTAGAGAAACATTCTAGCTTAATAGAATAAACAACAGTAAAATGACAAACTTTTTAAAAGAATATATTAAAAATATATGTGTAGAATATATGAATACTAAATACCATTTTTACTTTTTGGTCAAAAATGTTTTTGAAAATTGTTGTCATTTGTGTGTTTTTTTGGTTATTTTGGGTTTTTTTTGGTAGATGCGCCATCTTTATGTGGTAGTAGATGGATCAAGAACAATGGAAGACCAAGATTTAAAGCCAAATCGGCTGACATGCACTTTAAAGGTATACTAAAATCATTTTAATTTATACTTTGAGGAAGGATGCTGAATTTAAAAGAAATTTTTTTTTGTCTTTTTTGCCTTTTTATCTAGAGCTGCACCCGCAGCATATGGAGGGTCTCAGGTTAGGGGTCTAACAGGAGCTGTATCTGCCAGCCTTCGCCACAGCCACAGGAACTCAGGATCTGAGCTGTGTCTACAACCTACAGCACAACTCACGGCAATTCCGGATCCTTAACCCACTGAGAGCAAGGCCAGAGACTGAACCCGCAACCTCATGGTTTTTAGTCAGATTCGTTAACCACTGAGCCACGAAGGGAACTCCTGAAAGAAATATTTTTAAAGAGTGCAATCTTTTTTTTTTTTTTTTTGGAGTTAATACATACTTTAGCTAAGTAGAAGTGCTACCAGATCATTTATGGAAATGGTATACTAAAATAGCTAATTATTGATACCTTTAACTTCCACTGTTCCATGTCATGTTAAGATCTTGCTTTGTCATTTATCCCTTTTCTGTATTGAATCTTCATTTTTCTTTTGAGTTACTTGAATCAGGCTTCTCAGCTTACAAACACATTCAGATTATTCCTAATTTATTGAAACCCAGCCTCAATTCTGCTCATTCTCCTTGTCCTTTTTGGATCTTTTCCTTGTTTAGATTGTTTTTGTCTAAATGGTTCCATCTTTTAAGGCCTGGCTCAACTATCTCCTCAATTACCGTTTCAAACTCAGGTTTATTTAATATGTTAATTTTTATTTAATATTTTTACTGCTGAACATTTTTTGAAAATCTCAAAGCTTAAAAATCATGAGAAGAGGAATTCCCGTTGTGGCACAGTGGAAACGAATCTGACTAGTAATCATGAGGTTTCGGGTTCGATCCCTGGGCTTGCTCAGTGGGTTAAAGATCCAGTGTTGCCATAAGTGGTGTAAGTTGCAGACTCAGCTCGCATGCTGCATTGCTATGGCTGTGGTGTAGGCTGGTAGCTATAGCTCTGATTAGACCCTAGCCTGGGAACCTCCATATACCTCGGGTTCAGCCCTAAAAAGCAAAAAAATCATGAGAAGAAATACTTGATAAATACATTTTGCAAAGCATGTTTTCTATGGTTGTTACTTTGCCCTGATGTAGTATTTCCTTTTTGTTCTCTTTAAACAGTTGTTGGAATACTTCGTAGAGGAATATTTTGATCAAAACCCTATTAGTCAGGTATGTAAATAAGTGATGTAATTCAGAATTAGAATACTGATATTGTTGCCAAATATAATTTTGAAAATATTGGACATATATTCTATCAACTATTAAGCGATTCAGGGAGTTTCCTTGTGACTCAGGGCTTAAGGATCCAGTGTTGTCATGGTAGTAGCTCAGGTTGCTGTTGTGGCACAGATTTGATCCCTGGCCCAGGAACTTCCACATGCTGTGGGTATAGCCAAAAAAGAAAGAAAAGAAAAGAAACTGTTAAGTGATTCAGATTGTGTACAAGTTTCTGGGACACTCATCAATGATAAGCAAGATAACTGAAAGTTAAAACAATGTATAGTGCATCCATAGCTAAACTTATATCAGAAGGTTCTCACATGTTACGTATTCCTTTTGTACTTTGTAATATGTTTTATTTACATACATTCTCATCAAAAAATAATTTGTTAAATTAATAATCATTCTTGTTTTTATTTTGAGATGGGAATAATTGTAACAAAAAGTAAAAGAGCTGAAAAACTGACTGAACTCTCAGGTATGCATAAAATTAACTTTAAGACTTGGCTTTATTTACCCAACCTTGTAACCCTGTTTGTAAGGTCACCTAATAAGTAAAATGAAGCCTTCCTGCATGTTCTCTAGGTAAAACGTTTTGAAAATCCTCTACTAAACTCTCATTCTCAAAGATGGTCTGTTTTAAATTGAGTTCTGCACAGTGGTGAACAGTGTTACAGGGAATGTAAATGTATTTATTCTTTTCCTGAAAGTATTTTATTGTAACCATTCAGAAGCTCCAAGTAGATGAATGGGCAAAGAAGATAGATAATTTATACCAGAATAAAAAGAGGAACTAAATAATTATTTAAAAAGAAAGTTTAGCAGAAATTGACAGAACATCGTAAATCAACTATAATAGAAAAAATAAGTCTTTAAAAAAAGAAAGTTTAGCCAAACTAGTGTTCAAAAAAAAGCCCATTCAACAGCTTTTTTTTTTTTTTTTGCTTTTTAGGGCTGCACCCAGGACACGTGGAGATTCCCAGGCCAGGGGTCGAATCAGAGCTGTAGCTGCCGGCCTACACCAGAGCCACAGCAACGCAGGATCCCAGCCGCGTCAGTGACCTACGCCACAGCTCACGGCATCGCTGGATCCCCAACCCACTGAGCGATGCCAGGGATCAAACACACAACCTCATGGGCTCCTAGTTGGATTCGTTTACACTGGGCCACGACGGGAACTCCTCAACAGCATTTTTAAATGTATTTTAAATAGCAAAATAAGTTTCAATATATGCGTTGCTGAACTATGGAGAAACTGTTACTTATAGTGCTTACATTCTGGTTAATTTCTTTAACATTTTCTGGAAAAAAAAAAGCCATAAAAATGTTCCTTGGAATTATATTTAGGAAATGTTGTGAAAGAATAAAAAGCCTCACTCTGCAAACATATGTTAGCAACAGTATGTGTAATAGTGACAAGTTGGAAATAACTAAAATATTCAACAGGAAGAAGTTAGTTTGGTAAATTATGCTGTATGATAAACTCAATTTAATGATATTTTCATTATTGTTAATTAATATGAAGACAGGGTTGAAATAGGAGGAAATGTCTGAAGAATATCTTTTTTTTTTTAAGGCCACACCTGTGGCATATAGAGGTTCCCAGGCTAGGGGTCTAATCGGAGCTGTAGTCGCTGGCCTACGCCACAACCACAGCAATGCCAGATACGAGCCGCATCTGTGATCTACACCACAGCTCACGGCAAAGCCGGGTGCTTGATCCACTGAGCAAGGGCAGGGATTGAACCTGCAACCTCATGGTTCCTAGTCGGATTCATTTCCACTGCGCCACAACGGGAACTCCACAAATATCATATTTTGTTGCCTCCCAGATTCTGTCATTTGTAAGATATCTTTATAAGCCATTAAGAAGGAGATACCCTAGGAGTTCCCTAGTGGCCTAGTGGTTAAGGACTCGACATCATCACGTGGCCCATGCTTGGGTTCAGTCCCTGGCCCAGGAACTTCTACATACCACATGTGCAGCCAAAAATAAATAAATAAAAGAAAACACCTTAATAGTTAACCTTTGACACAAACTCAAATGATAAGTGAATTGTTTATACCAGCTCCTTGGTGGTTTGACAACTTTTAGGTGTTGTGGGCACAGCCAAAAAAAAAAAAAATTCTGATATAAAAGTTCAATTTGCTAGAAATGTAAATTTTAGAGATTCTCTTGTTTAACATCATAGATATGTAAATTTTGGAGAAAGATAAATTCCCATAATGTATATATAGATTTTTATTAAAAGTAGATTATTCTATTTCTGTTTTAGGAAACCCAAGGAAACACATAACATCTTTGAAGAAGGCTGTAGATATGACTTGCCATGGAGAACCATCTCTTTATAACTCCTTAAGCATGGCTATGCAGACTCTAAAGTTAGTATGTTACCTTTTTTTTTTTTTTTAGGGCTGCATATGCAGCATATGGTAGTTACCAGGCTACGGACAGAATCAGAGCTACAGCTACCAACCTACTCCAGAGTCACAGCAATGCCAGATCCAAGCCAAATCTGTAACCTACACCACAGCTCATGGCAACACCAGATCCTTGACCCACTGAGTGAGGCCAGAGGTTGAATCCATGTCCTTATGGATACTAGTCGGGTCCTTTACTGCTGAGCCACGTTCCACTGGATCAGGGATCCGGCGTTGCCATGACCTGTGGTGTAGGTCACAGACAAGGCTTGGATCCCACCTTGCCGTGGCTGTGGTGTATGGTGTAGGCCGACAGCTGTAGCTCCAATTCGACCCCTCGCCTGGGAATTTCCATATGCTGTGGGTGCGGCCCTAAAAAGCAAAATAAAAAACAAAGCTGTAGCAATACTAGTGGTACAAAAGAAATATTTAAAAAATATTTTATTGTGGAATTTAGTATGGTATAATAACTGAGTTTGTTGTGTATTTAGTGGTAACTTATTTTGTAGATTAGTATCTTACTCTTCTAGCGAATTTAACTATGTGGAATATAGGTAAGACCCCAAACTATAAAGTTTATATTTTTTTTATCCCTGGATAATCTGTACTCACTCAGATTTTTGTTTTGTTTTGTTTTGTGTTTTAAGGCTGCTTCTGCAGCTTATGAAAGTTCCCAGGCTAGAGGTCAAATTGGAGCTGTAGCTGCTTGCCTGACACAGTCACAGCAACGCTGGATCTGAGCTGCATCTGTGACTTTCATCACAGCTCACAGCAATGCCAGATCCTCAACCCATGGAGCAAGGCCAGGGATGAAACCCTAATCCTTGCTGGATCCCAGTCGGTTCGTTACCACTGAGCCACAAAGGGAGCTCCCCTGACTCAGATTTTTGTACCTTAATATAATAGATATGCTTTTAGTTTTGGAGTAGATGAGAAGGAGGTAACACACATAGTAAAGGTAGGTACAATAGCAGCATCTACGAATGAAAGCTGAGTCTATCGGTGAAGATATAAGCAGGAAAACTATAAATAACTGATTAAATTGTTCCAAAAAGCATAGAAATCTCTTTTTGGTATAGAGGAGAACAGCTCATCATAACTTAAAATCCCAGGGAGTTTCTTTTTGTGGCTCAGTGGTAACAAACTTGACTGGTGTCCATGAGGAGGCAGGTTCGATCCCTGGCTTCATTCAGTGGGTTGGAGATCTGGTGGTCTTGTGAACTATGGTGAGGGTATCAGACTCGGCTCGGATCCCCCATTGCTGCGCCTGTGGTGTAAGCCAGCTGCTGCAGCTTTGATTCAACCCCTAGCCTGGGAACTTTTCATATGCCGCAGGTGTAGACCTAAAAAGCAGCAAAAAACAAAAACCCGTAAGCCATCATTTTAATTAAATGAAACACAGACATTAATGTATGTGAGTATTGTGACTAAAGCACCATGAGGTTAATTTGTAGTCTTTAAAAAAGAAGTATGTGGAGTTCTATTGTGGCACAGCAGGTTAAGGATCTGGTGTTGTCACTGCAGTGGCTCAGGTCCCTGCTGTGGCACAGGTTCGATCCCTGGCCCTGGAATTTCCTTTTGCAAGCGTGGCCAAGCGATACGTATGCACCTTAAAGTTGATTCATATGATACAGACATACTTTCCAGTGTACGCTTTAGACTTTGTATGAAACAGATCTATTAGAATGTAAGCTTCGTGGTGTCAGGAACCTTGCTAGTTTTATCTGTCACTCTATCCCTGGAACTTAAAAGAGTCCATGATTTGTTTTTAAGTGTGAGTCCATGATTTGTTTTTAAGTGTGTAGTTAATTTTAGAAAAATTTACATTCAGGTGTCTAGATATACTCATAATTCATTCCTTTGCAGTGTTGAAACCAATGAGGTATTCTATAGTCTAAATGTATAAACCGTGTGTCCTGTTCATTCTGGGTAAGTTTTTATTAGTGTAATTTGTTATACCTAATTGGAATGTATTTTATCTTTCTTTAGACACATGCCTGGACATACAAGTAGAGAAGTCCTCATCATCTTTAGCAGCCTCACAACCTGTGACCCATCTAATATTTATGATCTAATCAAGGTAGAGCCAATAATTTCTTTACAATCAAAATCAAAGTTACAATTCTAAAAAGAATTCTGAAGTGAATTTATTGCTAGTTTTCAGAGCATTCTATTTTTCAGACACATTAATTCAAAATTTTTTTCCCTCAAAACCTTCCGTTTCCTTGGATTTCATGAAGACCTTAAAGGCGGCTAAAATTCGAGTGTCTGTTATTGGATTGTCTGCAGAGGTTCGGGTTTGCACTGTGCTTGCTCGTGAAACTGGAGGTATATATCTAGAATCTTCAATATTTACTTATCTTGACTATATAAAAAGTCACAATTTATTAATTAGGATGTTTTTATCTGTTTTTAAGCTGCTAAACGTAAATCAGTTCATGTCCTGAAGTCCAAAATATGGGTAGTCATATTAAATATATTATGGGTTTTATAAGATATCTCAAAATGTAAGGAATTTTCAATAGTTATGTCAGTGTTTAAGCACTGTAACTTTTGAAAAGCTATAAATTTCACTATATATAATTCTTAGTGAAGATCTTATAACTTAGCTTTAATTAAATTGTAATTACATTTATTCCTCAAGAAGTCAATTTAGAGATGTTATTTAAAGTTTTTGAAAAATGATAATTAAATATTTATTTTGAAAATGAACATTTTCAGATAGTACAACTTCTACAGAATTATATAGAAATTATAGTTCATTCTTATGTCTGGAAAGCTAATGTTTCTTTTCTTTTACCTCTTGTCTTGTTAGGCACATACCATGTTATTTTAGATGAAAGCCATTACAAAGACTTGCTGACACATCATGTTAGTCCTCCTCCTGCTAGCTCAAGTTCTGAATGCTCACTTATTCGTATGGGTAAGTGTGTATTTTTTTTTTTTTTTTTGTCTTTTTGGTTTTTCTAGGGCTGCACTCGCGGCATATGGAGCTTCCCAGGCTAGGGGTCTAATCCGAGCTGTAGCTGCCGGCCAACGCCACAGCCATAGCAACGCGGGATCCGAGCCGCGTCTGCGACCTACACCACAGCTCAGGGCAACGCCGGATCCTTAACCCACTGAGCAAGGCCAGGGATCGAACCCGCAACCTCATGGTTCCTAGTAGGATTCATTAACCACTGAGCCACGACGAGAACTCCTGTATTTTGTGTTATTTTAAAATAGACATTTTAGGAGTTCCCGTCGTGGCGCAGTGGTTAACGAATCCGACTAGGAACCATGAAGTTGCGGGTTCGATCCCTGGTCTTGCTCAGTGGGTTAACGATCCGGCATTGCCGTGAACTGTGCTGTAGGTCGCAGACGTGGCTCGGATCCTGCGTTGCTGTGGCTGTGGTGTAGGCCAGTGGCTACAGCTCCGATTAGACCCCTAGCCTGGAAACCTCCACAAGCCGCGGGTGCGGCCCTAAAATGACAAAAGGCAAAAAAAATAAAATAGACATTTTATATATAATTATACATATACACATATATATGTATATATTTTTAGGGCCACACCCGCAGCATATGGAGGGTCCCAGGCTAGGGGTTGGATCATAGTTTTAGCCACCCTCCTTCACCACAGCCACGGCAATATGGGATCCAAGCCATATCTGCAACCTACACCACAACTCGTGGCAGTGCTGGGTCCTTAAACCACTGAATGAGACCTGGGATTGAACTTGCATCCTCATGGATGCTGGTCAGATTCGCTTCCACTGAGCCATGACAGGAACTCCAAAAAAATATATTTTGACTCAAACTAATTTTCTATTTTCATTCATACAAGTTATCCTTTTTTTTTTTTTTTTTTTGGTCCTTTTAGAGCCACACCTGCAGCATATAGAAGTTCCCAGGCTAGGCGTCTAACAGGAGCTGCATCTGCCCACCTACACCACAGCCACAGCAGTGCCAGATCCTAGCCACGTCTCTGACCTATACCACAGCTCACTGCAATGCCAGATCTTTAACCCACTAAGTGAGGCCAGGGATTGAATCTGCCTCCTAATGGATACTAGTTTGGTTCATGACCTCTGAGCCACATAGGAATTCCACAGGTTATCATTTTAACGTTTAAGAGTTTCTTGTATTTGACTTGTGTTTTATAATTAGAGAAAATTATGCTGTTGAAGCAATTTGGGGAAATAGAAGTAAAAAGAAAATTAAATCCGCTTGTAGTTCTATCACTCAGGCAACACTACTGGCTGTTATTTTATTGTTAAGGCTAGAAAGGTATAAAGACATTGTGTTTCTAGAAAAACTCTAGTACTAGGAAATTTAAAATATAAGCTACAAAACCTGCTGTACTGTTTGATCAAAGCTGTGTAATACAAACTGCAAAGACAGAGGACTGCAGGAGATTCAAGTTGCTCAAAGTGATTTTTTTCAGGAGGGAGAAATTGTTGGGTTTGTATCATTTAAAAATTTTTAAATTTTCCTGTTTTTCAAAAATTATAGTAAACATTTACAAAAGATATAATTGAAAAAGTCCAACTTTTTCAATATAAAAAGAATGTCTTTGTTTAATGTATATTTAAAAATTCTCAGTGAGATCAGGAATGCTTTTTCTGCATTATTTTTAGCCATTTATATATAGTACTGGTCAACCTTTCTTTCCTGTTTCCTACTCTAAAATGATAGCAGTGTCTGTCTCACTGTGTATTGCAAAGATTGAGTTAATAAAGACAAAAGTATTTAAAATTATGCTTGACATAAACAATACCTTTTAAATATTATGTTGGCTAATCCATTTTGGTTTACTGACACATATTCTTAGTGCATTTTAAATTTGATAGTTTTAACATTTTTATATTTTTATGGTTTCTCTTTTCTTAGACTTGTTTTCAGAATTTAAGAATATTTTTAGAAAACAAGCTACATGTGTTTGAAGCATTCCAAAATTTTGAACATTTATTCCACTATTAATTTTTCTTCTAATCTGGAATTACTGTCAGTTTAACCGTGCTACAATAAACATAACTAAAAGTCAGGAAAGAGAATTCTTGCACGAGTTTGTGGGCTTTCTAGTAGGAGCATTTTTAGGTTTCTATTCCTAGAATTTTGCTATTTTCTTTGAAAAAGAAAATAATACATTTTCTTCTGTGCAGGATTTCCTCAGCATACCATTGCTTCTCTATCTGATCAAGATGCAAAACCCTCTTTCAGCATGGCGTAAGTAAAACCTTGAAACTGTCCATGGTAATGTTTTCATATTGTTAACTCCTTCCTGTAAGTTCTAAGTTAAAGAAGAGAGGCTTAAAATGTAATGGCTTTTGTACAAGATTACTTTCTATGCAGCTGTAAAAAAGAGTGAGGTGTGTGGAAGTGGCTACCGTTTTGCAGGGCAGAGTAGCAGAGAGTAAAGCACTGCACGGACAGCTCTGGAGAGGTTCAGAGATCTCCCCACAAGCCATTAGCTGAGTGTGGATCTGCATTCCTTTTAGGAAACTACTGGAGGCCAGGGAAAGAAGCACTGGAGGGGAGCAACAGAGCAATCCCTAGAGTTTACACGGGGCAGGGAATAATATTATTCCCACCAGGCAGTATGGAAAGGCCTTTTAACACCCAGACATCAAGTAGAGTCCATAGTAAGGAACAAATTACCCTAGACGAGCAGCTGTTCTGGACAGTCTAACAAACTTAAAAGCAAGTCTTGAATACATCAGATTGTTTACCAGTTCCTCAAGTATATTCCAGAAAAGCCATAGAATACTTAAGACAATTAAAAAAAAAATCAGCACCCAGAGTAGAGCAAAATTCACCATATCTGGCAGCCAATCAGAAATTATTAGTCATGGGAGTTCCCGTTGTGGCTCAGCGGGTTAAGAACCTGACTAGTATCCATGAGGATGTGGGTTTAATCCCTGGCCTTGCTCAGTGGGTAAAGGATACGGCGTTGTCTTGAGCTGTGGTGTAGGTCACAGACATGGCTCGGATCTGGCATTGCTGTGGCTGTGGCATATGCTGTCAGCTGCAGGTTCAATTTGATCTCTAGCCTGGGAACTTCCATATGCCTCGGGTGCGGCCCTAAAAAGAAATTACCAGGACTTCCCATTGTGGCTCAGTGGAAACGAACCTGACTAGAATCCATGAGAATGAAGGTTCAATCCCTCTCCTTGCTCAGTGGATTAAGGATTCGGTGTTGCCCTGAGCTGTGTGTAGGTCACAGATGCAGCTCAGATCCAATGTGTGGCTGTAGTGTAGACTGGCAGCTGTAGCTCTGATTCGACCCCTAGCCTGGGAACTTCCATATGCCCTGGTTCAGCCTTAAAAAAAAAAATTACCGGTCATGCAAAGGAGTAGGAAAATATAACTCATAACAAGGGATAATGTTGATAGAACCGCAAGATACAGCTTGGATTTGGCATTGCTGTGGCTCCAATTCAACCCTTAGCCTTCACATGCCAAGGATGCGACCCTAAAAAGACAAAAAAAAAAAAAAAATCAAAGTAGCACTGTGGTATATGGAATGGTTGGCCAGTTGGGATCCGCTATGTAATAGCACAGGGAACTCTATCAAATATTCTGTGATAATCTATATGGGAAAAGAACCTGAAAAAGAATGGACGTGTGTATTTGTATAACTGAATCACTGACTGTACAGCAGAAATTACCACTACATTATAAATTCACTATACTGCCATAAAACTAAAAAAAAAAAAAAATCAAAGGATCATACTTTCTTTTGCTCTAACTCTTCACATCTTCATATATCAGTTTTTGAAAATAATATTTCCCCTCACAGGCATCTGGATAGCAACACTGAGCCAGGACTTACATTAGGAGGCTATTTCTGCCCACAATGTCGGGCAAAGTACTGTGAGCTTCCAGTGGAATGTAAAGTCTGTGGTAAGAAACCAATTGTTCATTATCCAATGAATTAATCTTGGCAGAGCCTCCTTGCCTGCCCGCTTGCATCTCTCACAAGCGTCCTATCATAATAAATCTATTTCTTGCTTAAAAAAAAGAATCTTGAATAACATTACATATATAGCTATTAAAATAAATATAGATATTAAGCTCTGCTTTACTTTTTTCTTTGTGTTCTTACTACTTCATTTCTAAAAATAAACATGGCGTTCTAGAAGAGTTTCATGATTTTCTTTCTCAAAAAAAAGTATGTTTTTGGAGTTCCCGTTGTGGCTCAGTGGTTAACAAATCTGACTAGAATCCGTAAGGATGCAGGTTCAATCCCTGGCCTTGCTTAGTGGGTTAAGGATCCAGCATTGCCGTGAGCTGCAGTGTACGTTGCAGACTCGGCTTGGATCTGGCATTGCTGTGGCTGTGGGGTAAGCCATCAGCTATAGCTCTGATTTGACCCCTAGCCTGGGAACCTCCATATGTCGCGGGTGCAGCCCTAAATAGCAAAAAAAAAAAAAAAAAAGTATGTTTTTTTAAAGGCAATAGAGTAGATCTAGTAGATGTTATTGTAGTAGATCTAGTAGACATTTATTTCATAAAATATATATATAAGGAGAATGAGGAATTAAAGCAATGGAATTGTAGGATTTTATTTCATTTATAAGTAAGCAAGTAGGCCAAGAGAGTTTACCTACTTAGTGATGGAAGTACGACTCCATCCTGGAACCTCCTTTTATGGCCACAAGTAAACTAAAGAAATGAATGCATGAAATCCTAGAAAATACCTTCAAATATTTATCCTAAGCTATATCATTTGACATTTCAGCCATCATTTTTATGGGGCTTGGGCTATTAAATATACCTCTCTGTGTTACGTGTTAGGTCTTACTTTGGTGTCTGCTCCCCATTTGGCACGGTCTTACCACCATTTATTTCCTTTGGATGCCTTTCAAGAAATTCCCCTAGAAGATCATAACGGAGAAAGGTATATGAATTTTAATTAATCTATATCTGTTACAAGCAGTGAACTATGTATGAATATACTGTTGCCATACTAAAAAAGTGTCAGGGCAAGATAACTGCTAATGTAGAAAATAAGATGTGGATAGCCTTGGTTATGATTGAAATGATTCAGTAAACAGATCTAGATCTCCAAAAATCTGTTAATTCACCTAAACCCATCTGTGTATAGTAAGAGGGGTGGTATATTCATTAATTCGCTCTTCAGAGAGCAAAAAAACCCCTGAATTGTAGAATCTGCTACTTTCCATTGTGCACAACTGGAAGATTAATCCAGAAGGCCTACTGTCAAAATGATAAGAGAAAGATCAAGTCAAGGTAGTTCCAGTTGCGGCACAATGAAAATCAGTCCAACTAGTATCCATGAGGATGTGGGTTTGATCGCTGGCCTTACTCACTGGGTTAAAGATCCAGTGTTTCTGTGAGCTGTGGTATAGATTGCAGACGTGTCTCAGATCCAGTGTTGGTATGGCTGTGGTGTAGGCCGGCAGCTGTAGCTTTCATTCAAGCCTTAGCCTGGGAACTTCCATATGCCATGGTACAGCCCTAAAAAGCAAAAAAAAAAAAAAAAAAAAAAATTCCAGGATATTGTTTATTATTGAAGGGAAGAACTTCCATTCCTTCAGTTCAGCTAGACTGAAAGGGACTGTCAAGTGCCTGTTATACTGAAGACAAACAAATTTCACTAAAGTATATCATTGTAAAATTTCAGATTACACAGCAAAGTACTAACCCTAAACATTTCTGGAGAAGGAGAATTAGGTCACTTGATCTAGCATTAAAATTGTTTAGGTTCTCATTAACAACACTGGATGCTGACAGGGGACAATTTCCTTCAAAATTTCAAGTGAAAATTATTACCAACCTAAATCATGTATGTAGCCAAACTATCAACCAAATGTCAGTAGAATAAAGATATTTTCATACTTGTAAGTTCTCAAAAAAGAGACTTTCTTGGCAAGCTGTGAAGAGATCATTCAAAGGAACTGAGGAAGAAAATAAATGAAAAAGGATAGGAATATTTTATGTATCTCAAAAGTCGGTAAAGAAAGCCATAGAATGACTCCCCAGAATGACACTTGAGTGTCAGATAAGGAAAATGGTCAGTCCAGTTTGGAGAAGGTGAGCATGCTCTAGGAGAGTTGTCCCTAGGAGATGGAAACTAGAATTCCTGACATAGATGAATATAAGAGGACTATTTAGACTTCTCAGGGAACAGTTGGGGCTGACGTAGTGGTAATTACATAAAAAACTAAGCTTGTGAATAACGATACAGTTAGTAATGCCAAGAAAAAATGTTTTATAGAGACGAGAAGTTGTATGGCATAGCTCAGCGAAATATGTCTATATAGTCGTAATAAACTAAACACTTAATGTTTTTCTACCCAAGGAGGTCCCGTCATGGCTCAGCAGTAATGAACCCCTCTAGTATCCATGAGGACACAGGTTTGATCACTGGCCTCGCTCAGTGGGTTAAGGATCCAGTGTTGCCATGAGCTGTGGTGTAGGTTGCAGGAGCGGCTCAGGTCCCTCAGATCCTGTATTGCTGTGACTGTGGTGTAGGCCGGCAGCTACAGCTCTGATTCAACCCCTAGCCTCGGAACTTCCATATGCCATGGATGCGGCCCTAAAAAGACCAAAAATAATAATAATAATTCTATTCAAAATGACTGAACTACATAGAAAAGAATGACATTTGTCATGCTATTGGTTCAAGAAGGTTGATAGAGGATTAAAATCTCATCTTCCATAGTGGGAGACTCACAGCCGACGCCTATTAAAAAAAACAAGAGATAGCACTATGATCATAAATAACTGTTAAACAGTTAAAATTTTTGAAAGTGTTTAGTCTGGAAATGAAGTTGGGGAGGTGGATACTGGTTTTTTTTTGGTAATAAATTTTGAAAACTTTTAACCCATTTCTTAAAAATTAAGTCCTAGATTTCCTTTATGGTGCATCAGGTTAAGGATCCTGTGCTGTCACTGCTGTGGCTTGGGTTGCAGCTATGGCCTGGGTTCATTCCCTGCCCTGGGAATTTCCACATGCTGTGGGTGTAGCCAAAAACAAATTTTTAAGTCCTTATATATCCATTTTTGCGATAAATTAACTACTTTCCTGTCCAGCTACATAGACTTGTACCAGCTGTCTGCTATCTTTGGGATAGTTGAAAAATAATCACTTTCCATAGGGCTTAATTCCCTTGCAGAATCCCAGTTGAGAAAGCATATTCATATTAACCTTGATGAAATTAGACAAAATTTGTTTAGGCAGGATTTTAAGCTGTCAGATGACCTTGGGATGTACTGTGGAATTTTCTTAGATTTTTGGTATCTTAACTCTTTCTCCTAAAAGTCATGTGTAGAGGTAATTATACTTGACCTTTGAACTTACATGAGTTTGAGCTGCGAAGGTCCACTTAACATGCAGACTTCTTTCATAAATGTATCCACACTACTACATGATCCACAGTTGTTTGAGTCCTCGGATGTGGAACTGTCGATATGGAGGGTCGGAGGGGTCAGATTTTTGACTGTGGAGATCGGCACCCCTAATTTCCCATGCTGGTCAAGGGTCAACTGTACTGATTAATTAAAGGATTCTTGTTATTGAGATTTTCCTGATTTATTATTTTGATGAGTGAATTCTTAACAAAATGATTCTTAAACTTTCTTTTTCAGATTTTGTTATGGCTGTCAGGGGGAATTGAAAGACCAACATGTAAGTTCCTGTGCTTTGTAACTATTAAGTATTACACAAGAAATATTGAGGAAAGAGTATCATAAGTTTACTATAGATTGTTGAAGACCAGGCTTAAATCAGGTTATTCTTTGAAAGTATAACAGTAGGTAGAGATAAAATGGGAACTATTACAAACAGTTGTTTTGTGATTCTGCATTCTAATTTTGCTGTAAAGATAAAGACATTTGCTTTAAATGTCTTCAGTTTTCAAGCAAAACTGCATTTAGTTTAGAAACATTAAAATATTTTTCTTCAGATTGTACTTTAGGCTGTGTTGTAACTCATTTTGAAGTTACGATTTAAGGTAGCAACAAACCAAAAGTTATTCTCCTGTTGTGCCATTGAGAAAATATTGAGGAGTTCCCTTCGTGGCTCAGTGGTTAATGAATCCGACTAAGAACCATGAGGTTGCGGGTTCGATTCCTGCCTTGCTCAGTGGGTTAAGGATCCAGCGTTGCCATGAGCTGTGGTGTAGGTTGCAGACGCGGCTCGGATCCCGCGCTGCTGTGGCTGTGGCGAAGGCCGGCAGCTACAGCTCCTGTTGGACGCCTAGCCTGGGAACCTCCATATGCCGCGGGTGTGGCTCTACATAAAGGCAAAAAGACAAAAGACAAAAAAAAAAAAATATTATTTGAAATTTTGAAGGGGGCCAATTTGAATATATTAACTTGGGAGTTCCTGTCGTGGCTCAGCGGTAATGAACCATACTAGTATTCATGAGGATGCAGGTTTGATCCCTGGCCTTGCTCAGTAGGTTAAGGACCCCGCATTGCTGTGGCTGTGGTGTAGGCCAGCAGCTGCCGCTCGATTCGACCCCTAGCCTGGGAACTTCCATATGCCTTGGGTGTGGCCCTAAAAAAGACACACATGAAAAAGAATATATTAATTTACATAAAGTTGCAAATAAGATGGATCACTGTCTAGTTTTAATTTTTTTTTTTTTTTTTGCCTTTTGTCATTTTAGGGCCATACCCGCAGCATGTGGAGGTTCCCAGGCTAGGGGTCGAATCGGAGCTGTAGCCACTGGCCTATGCTGCAGCCACAGCAACGCAGGATCCGAGCCGCGTCTGCGACCTACACCACAGCTCACGGCAACGCCGGATCCTTAACCCACTGAGCAAGGCCAGGGATCAAACCCGCAACCTAATCGTTCCTAGTCGGATTCGTTTACCACTGCGCCACGACGGGAACTCCTAGTTTTAATTTTTTAATTTAGTTACATGTCCACATTTTTAATTCAATGAATTTTATTGTATTTATGATTGTATAACCATCATCACAACTTAATTTTAGAACATTTCCATATTTAAAACTATACTTTGTAAACTGTTTAAAATATTATTTGGGGAAGTTCCTGTGTGGCACAGGGGGTTAGGGATCTGGCATTGCCACAGCTGTGGCACAGGTTGCACCTGTGCTGGGGGTTCAGTCCCTGGCTGAGGAAGTTCTACCTGCCATGAATGTGGCCAAAAATATAAATAAATAAAAATACAATAAAATATTAGTTGGAAGAATTGCTTGTGTATTCTACTCTCACGTTTCATAAATCAGTTTTAGTAACTGTTGTGTCTCCTGAACATCAGTAGCTATATCCCCACTACAACCACTTTTTGAATCATTGGACAGTTTAAGAACACATCAAAAAAGAAAAAAAATCATCTTTACTTTTATGCTCTTTGAGATTTAATGAGTTTTGTTCCTTTTTTTTTTCTTTTTTGGCCCTTGACATATGGAATTTCTGGGCCAGGGATCAGATCTGAGCCACAGGTATGACCTATGCCACAGCTGTGGCAAGGCTGGATCCTTTAACCCACTCGAATGTCTTCTAGCTATGCTGTACTTAGCTTTTAGGAACTATTTTTTAAAATGATGTTTCTTCTTTTCACTGCAGGTCTATATTTGCACTGTGTGCCAAAATGTTTTCTGTGTGGACTGTGACGTTTTTGTTCATGACTCTCTCCATTGTTGTCCTGGCTGTATTCATAAGATTCCAGCTCCGTCAGGTATTTGATTCCATCATATAGTACAGTTTAAATGTGTTAAAAAGGAATTTGTAACTGTAAATAAAATAATTATTTAGAAGAAACTCCAATGAAAATATGAAGAACATTTTGAAAGGAAAATCTGATTTAAGAAACCTATTGCTTTAAACCTTCCTCTGTAATGACTGGTAAAGTATTTATTTAATGGAGTATATCTTTTTTTTTGTCTTTTTGCCTTATCTAGGGCCGCACCCGCGGCATATGGAAGTTCCCAGGCTAGGTCTCTAACAGGAGCTGTAGCTGCCGGCCTTCGCCACAGCCACAGCAACGCGGGATCTGAGCCGCGTCTGCAACCTACACCACAGCTCACGGCAATGCCAGATCTTTAACCCACTGAGCAAGGCCAGGGCTAGAACCCGCAACCTCATGGTTCCTAGTCGGATTCGTTAACCACTGAGCCTCGACGGGAATTCCTAATGGAGTATATCTAATATCACCATTTTGGTGGTTTGGTGTCTGACACTGGTTTACCTTATATTTCAGGCTAATGAAGTATCCTTGTTAGCCTCACTCAGTTTCATACCTGGGGACTATTTAACTTAATCCTCGTCAACTTTCCTACCCTGGGTCATCAGAAAACATGTAGGTGAGAATGTATAATGAGGTCTGTGTTTCAGCTTCGTGAAGATGTACCATTATAGGCAGAACCCTTTTTAGGGTATATCCTTTTGAGAGTAAATCAGGTTTCCATAGCAAAGGGAAATTTATCTTAAATCTACAGACTTTAGTCACTCTAAATTGAGTTTCACTATGATATTCATGATTGTATTAATTACAATTCTACTGAACATTATCCGTAAAGACAACATAGTCCTACCCCAGGGAGTCTATTCAGCAAATCTAGGCGGGAGCCCAGGGATATGCATTTGTAACAGCACATGTGTGCACGCACGCACTAAGACATAATTTGACCAAAGTACAGATCTTTCTCGCAAGAGTCATACTGCCTGTGCCTAGACACAAACGGTTCTTTACGAGTAGACAGATTTCAGCTCTAGATAACTGGGTGACTGCTTTCTTCCTTCTGCTCTGTCAGCAGAGGTGTCAGTGGTTTGCAGGAGGAGCCTTTCACATATCAGAGTATCCTGTTTCCTCCTACTTGAAGAGGCCCTGAGTGGGCATCTCTTGAAAAGTTACTTCAGAATATATTAGACACACACCTACCCTGCCATAAATAAAATGGATATTCAGTGCCATTTGGGCGGCTGCTTTATCTCTTTTGACAAATTTGGGTTTTATTTGTATATTTAATAACGTAAGGTAAATATTTTAGACTTATTAAGGAGGCCTTTCCTTTCTCAATATTATGGAGACAATTCTGGCTTGTTTAAGATTACAGAGATAAAAATGGTGATCTAGGTATCTAAAAATACCATTAGTTCTGGCCTTTTATTTCCCTGTGGAACACCACAAAATACTACAGTAATGAAGGAAACTATTTAACATTAGAGATCTTTCTGAATGGTATGTCTTTGTGAGTTATACTGTTTGATTAGAAAACTCTTCTATACTTAAAATTCATTATGAAAATTAGATTTATTTTAAATACTTTTGAATGCATTTCCCTTCGTATTCCTTTTTTTTTTCTTGTCTTTTTGTCTTTTAGGGCCGCATGGGAGCATATGGAGGTTCCCAGGCTAGGAGTAGAATCGGAGCTGTTGCCACCGGCCTAGCCACAGCCACAGCAATACCAGATCTGAGCCGAGTGTGCGAGCTACACCACAGCTCATGGCAATGCTAGATCCTTAACCCACTTAGCGAGGCCAGGGATTGAACCCATGTCCTCATGGATGCTAGTGGGGTTCTTTAACCACTTAGCCACAATGGGAACTCCCATATTCCTTTTTATTTTGCCTGACAGTCTTTGTGTTTTAACTGAAGCATTTATTCCATTTACATTTAATGTGCCTACTGATTTTTTTTTTCTATTTCTTGTTTTCTACCATTCTGTGTTTTCCTCAACTAGTTTGGAAATGGTATACTATATTTTTATTCTTTTAGTGGTTATCCTAGGAATTACAATACACATAATTTTTTAACTTGGGTTCTCTAGAAAGTAAAACTTGAGGCAAAGGTGGAAGTATCGTTACTTTATTTGGGAGGTGTAGCTCTGGGGAAGTAAGGGTAAGGAAGAAAAGGGAAGGTAAAGCAAAGAGAAACCGTATGTTAGCACAGTGGCCAGGCTTGATGACAAGCTGTGAAGGGCCATAGGAGTCTCCTGGCAGGTGTGCTCACATAGAGTATGGGACTTCTCTAGAAGGTTTATAAGGAGAAGCTGCCCTTCTGTGCAGTCCATCCAATGGAGCGGGGAGGGTCGATGCAATTTTGTAACTTCTTCCAGCTCACATTTCCCATTGCCAAGGTTTGCCACATAGGTCTGTGTCATCTGGTTCTTAGCTAACTGCTCAGGAAGCCAGATCTCAGGCTCAGCAGTGTAGTACTGCAACCAGTTCTGGAGGTCAGCTAGACTTAGTGTGTCTCAGTTTGGACTGCAGTCAGCTCAGGGAGCTGGGCAGAGGCAGCAGCAATGCAGAGGAGGAGGCAGGCAACACCTTGGAAAGAAGGAAGTGGCCAAGGGAATCTGAGGTAGCTAGCACTGCTTCCAGTACTCCTTCATAACAGCAAAATCTCAAGTTAACTGGGAGTTCCTGGTGTGGCTCAGCGGGTTAAGAACCCAACTAGTATCCATGAGGATGCAGGTTCAATCCCTGGCCTTGCTCAGTACATTAAAGGATCCGGCATTGCTGCAAGCTGAGGCACAGGTTGCAGATGTGGCTTGGATTTGGTGTGGTTGTGGCTCTGGCCATGGCGGCAGCTGTAGCTGTGATTTGACCCCAAGTCTGGGAACTTCCATATGCTACAGGTGCAGCCCTAAAAAGATTAAATAAATGAATTTAACATGTACCCTTACCCTCCCCACAGATAGTACATTTAACCTCCTTTACCTCCCTCCTCACTTATATATATAATTGTATATTTAATTTCTCTGTTTCACAGGAGATTAATATTTGTTTTTATCAAATATTAAAACAAAATTTAATGTGTTTATTAAGATTTAATCATATATGTACCACTTTCATGGCTCTTGATCTCTTACATCTCAGATGTTCTTAGGGTCATTTTCCTTCTACCTGAAGTACATCCTTCAGAATATGCTAGTGTTCAGAATTCCTGTCATGGCTCAGTGGGAGCAAATCCAACTAGTATCCATGAGGATTCGGGTTCAATCCCTGGCTTCGATCAGTGGTTAAGGATCCAGCATTGCCATGAGCTGTGATGTAGGTCTCAGATTCAACTCAGATCTGGCATTGCAGTGGCTGAGGTATGGACCAGCGGGAACCTGGGAACTTCCATATGCCGCGGGTGTGGCCTTAAAAAGACAAAAAAAAAAAAAGAATATAGTAGTTTACAGAGTATATAGTATGCTATCTGTTATGTAAGGAAGGAAAAATAAGAATATATGTCTGTATTAGCAAAAGAAATAGTAGAAACAATAGAATCAATGAAACCAAAAACTTGTTCAACTAGTTGACCAATATTTTGCTCAGCTGACCAGGACAGGAAAAAAAAAAGACTCATATTAATAAGATCAAGGGTGAAAGAGCAGAGTATTCTTTTGTGGCACAACAGGATCTCGCATTGTCACTGCTGTGGCTCAGGTCAGTCCCCGGCTCAGGAATTTCCACATGGGACAGGCATGGGCAAAAAAAAAACAAAGAGTGAAAGAGGAAACACCACTATGGAGCATACAAAATTAAGATTGTAGAGGAATACTGCAAACAGCTGGGAGAAAGACTGAATGTTAATGGGTATAGAGTTTCTTTTTGGAGTGATGAAAATGATCTTTGATTCTAGTGATGATTGTCCAACTCTGTGAACATACTGAAAACCACTGAATTGTACCCTTTGAATGGATTAAGTCATATGGGATGTGAAGTACATCTCAAGAAAGCTGTCTTTTGAAGTTCATGTCAGGCGCAGTGGAAATGAGTTCGACTAGGAACCATGAGGTTGTGGGTTTGATCCCTGGCCTCGATCGGTGGGTTAAGGATCCGGCGTTGCCATGAGCTGTGGTGTAGTAGCAGATACAACTCGGATCTGGTGTTGCTGTGGCTGTGCCGTAGGCTGACAGCTGTAGCTCTGATTAGACCTCTAGCCTGGGAACCTCCATATGTCGAGGGTGCGACCGTAAAAAGCAAAAAAATGAAAAAAAAAAGACTCTCTTTTAAAAAATGAATCACTGGGAGTTCCCTGCTGGCTCAGCAGGTTAAAGATCTGGCGTTGTCACTGCTGTGGTACAAGTTTGATCCCTGGCTTGGGAACTTCCACAGGCACAGCCAACCAAACAAAACATGGAAGAGAATCCACGAAAAGTGGTTACCTGGGTTGAGGGTGTAGAGCAGAGTGGATGAGAGTAAGACTTGTTTTTTAATATTTTTATATAGCTTAAATTTTGGGTCCCTGTAAATGAATTACGTATTCAAAAATAATAAAATTTATGGAATCCTGGGAAGCTGTGGTGAAGCAAATGAAAGTAATGTAGCCAGTGTGAGCTGTTAGCTGAGGGCCTGAAAGCAATCGTGTTCATCAGATAAGGTAGCAGATACAGAGCTGGAGGTTGGAGGGGAACTGTAATGAAATTTCTTTTTCATTTATTTGGGTCATGGTGCAAACAATACATTTCCCCTTATATGTGGCTGTATGCCCACTGTTTATTTTGTTGCGACCTTGTTTCCCCTCGAGAATAACAACATCCATACAAGGTGAAGATGGCAATACTATTTGGAGGCTGAAGAAGTCAGTTAAAATCATGCAAGTCCTATATTTAGGAGCACCAGTGACCGACTGTTTATCTGAGTACATGTCATCATGGAAGCACTAACATATGTGGACATGATAAGGGGAAAACAGGGCCTCTGCTGCTTGGAAGGGCAGTGGGGAAAAAGAACTGTAAGCATTTTGTAAGATTTGGCAGTACCTTGTGAAATCCCTTGTGTTTGTGGTCTCCTCTGCGGTCAGCTGAATCTCTATAATGATCAACAAATTCGTAATGTGAAATGATTTCCATGAGTGATGAGAAAGAAAGTGTACAGCCAGCCCTTGGGGAGCGCGGCAGTGGGGTCCCGCAGTCTTTAGTGGGTGACGGAGTTTAGGAGAAAGGGCAGAAAGTTTGAGTTCCTGAGGCCTACGGTAAGGAAGGAAAGGGCGGGAGATTGTCATGCTTCTGGGAAGTAACCTCAGGAGTGTCCTAACCCCCCTTCTGTAAAGAAGAGTAACTATTTCCTTTCTGCCTTCTTCTGCTTCTGTTCTGGGGAGACCTGTTACAAGGCGGACTGGGGACACTGATGGGATTTAAATTCTTAATTTCACCTGTCTGAATTGTTATTTGAGTCACACTTCAGGCCAGGGCCCGGGAAGTAATACACAGTTTGTTCCTTTATTCGTTAGTTCTCTCTGTGAGCCTTATACATGTGCCGTTTGTCTGACAAGACCCTGGGCATCAGGATGTAGAGGCCAAGAAGAGGACACAACCGCTCTAACCTCGTGGCTCTGTGACCCTCCCCGCCTAAGAGGCAACCCTATAAAGAAGTCAGTGGGAAAGTGCTAATGAGATACCAAGTGCAGGTGGAATGCAGAAGAGGGGCTGTAAAATGTGCTTGGATCCAAACTCAGTTGCCTGAGGGGGCCAAGCCAGCAATGCAAATACAGGAAAGGGACCAGGTTAATGCAAAGGGGCAGCATCTGGAAAGCACTGGTTCCGTCTGAAAGAGGCAGCCTCTAGATGCTGGGCTCAGGAATAGAAGAGAGTTTTGACTGTACACACTTTTGTACCTTTTGAATTTTATACATGTGCATTCGTTGCCTTGCCCAAAAGAAAAAAAGGCTCTTCAAAGGAGGTAGCTGTTACTCAGCCCCAGCCTATTTTTTTTTCTTCCTAGGAATGTAGTTTCCCTCAGGCCATATATTTTGATATTTAAAGAGAAGTGAAAAAATTAATTTTTTAAGTGAATACTCCTGTTTTTTGTTTGTTTTGGCCACACCCATGGTGTGTAGAGGTTCCTGGTCCAGGCATCAAAGCCACACCACAGCAGCAATAACGCCAGATGCTTAACCTGCTGTGCTGCAGAAGAACGCTGTTGATTTTTTTTTTTTTTGCCTTTTCTAAGGGCCGCACTGGGGGCAGCACATAGAGTTTCCCAGGCTAGGGGTATAATCGGAGCTGTAGCCTCTGGCCTACATCACAGCCCCAGCAACGCAGGAACCAAACCGCGTCTGCAATCTACACCACAGCTCACTGCAATGCCGGATTCTTAACCCACGGAGCGAGGCCAGGGATGGAACCCACAACCTCATGGTTCCTAGTCGGATTCATTGACCTCTGAGCCACAATGGGAACTCCAGAACTCTGTTGATTTTTAAAAAACACACGGGTTAAATAACTAAAGGTGCCTGTAGTCCACCATTTAACAAACTTTGGCCTAGCCTGTCTCTTCTCTATCTTTTATTAGAGCAAATAATCTTTTGACTTTTAGGTGTCAGGCTTCTCTGTAATATTCCCCTCTTAGGGGATAATTCTGTTGATATTTTAGGTATTCAGAATTGATTCTTTGGAGGAAGAGGGATTTTTTAAGGATCTCTGTAATCAGTGATTCTAAGGTGGCGTCTGGACCAGTAGCATCAGCAATTTCACCCTGGAACTCGTTAGAAATGCAAATTCTTGGGCCCCATCACAGACCTAATGAATCAGAGACTGGGGGGGTAAAGCCCAGAAATCTGCCTTAACAAGTCCTTCAGGAGACTGTGATAAACACTAAAGTATGAGAACCACTGCCTCTAATCATATTATGGAGGTAAAGAGGTAACTTAAAAACAGGTCCTGGTTATTAAAATGGACTTAAAATGAACTCAGGTAGCTTCGCAGAAAACAAATCCCAAACATGGAATTGCCTTTTCATTTCTTTACATTCTCTTTAAACATGAATGTATTTGTATGTGTAGTTAGAATTTTTTAAAAATTACATTTGAGTTATAATTAACATACAATAAGATGCTCCCAAGCTAAGCGGGCAGTTTGATGCCTCCTGACAAATATGCGCAGTTTGATGCCTCCTGACAAATATGCACACGCAGTGACAACCAGTCAGTAGAGAACACTTCCATCTTGCCCAGCAGGCCCCGTCGCAATCAGCACCACCAGGGCTTCTAGCACCAGGTACCACCCATCTGCCCTCTATCATGGTAGATTAGTTTTGCCTGTTAAAGAGTTTCTTAAAAACTGAGTCATACAGTATACATGACTTATTTTGCTTAGCATGATTTTAAGATTCATTCATGTTGTATATATAGTTTGCTTCTTTTTACTGCCTACTAGTATTCCATTGCGTGAATAAACTTTTTTGTCCTTTGTTTATTCCCGATGGGAATTTCTCAATGAACTGTAATTTGTTCTGAGTATTAGTTTCTCAAATGTGTTCTCACAGCTTCCCATTAAAGGACAAAGAGAGCATGGGGGTGGTTTCTGGTTTTTTTTTTTTTTTTGGTTTTTATGAATAAAGCAACTATGAATATTTCTGTATAAGTCTGTGTGTGTTTATGTGTTTTCATTTTTCTTGGATAAATACTTGGATAAAAACAATTCTTGAATGGAATTGTTAGGTTGAATGGTAAGTGTTTACTTAACTTTACATGACACTGCCAAGCTGTTTTTGCAAAGAATTGCACCATTTTACACTCCTGCAAGCCACATATGAGGGTCAGGTTTGCTCTACACATCCTTAACCAACAGCTGGTACTGTACAATCGAACATTTTCACAACTTAAGAGTAGGCAATGATTTCTTAGGACACAAAAACCATCTATCATAAAGGAAAAAATTAAAATCACACTTCATCAAAATTTAAAACATTTGTTTCAAAAGATACCGTTAGGAAAACAAAAAGTGGAGTTCCCATTGTGGCTCAGCGGAAACAAATCTGACTAGCATCTGTGAGGACACAGGTTCGATCCCTGCTGTCAATCAGCGGGCTAAGGATCCAGCTTTGCTGTGAGCTGTGGTGTAGGTCGAGGACGCGGCTTGGATCTCCCGTGGCTGTGGCTGTGGCGTAGGCCAGTGGCTAGACCTCTGATTTGACCCCTGGCCTGGGAATCTTGTCCTAAAAAAGAGACAAAAAAAAAAAAAAAGGTGAAGCTCCCATTGTGGCTCAGTTGTAACAAACCTGACTAGCATCCATGAGGCTGTGGGTTCGATCGCTGGCCTCGCTCAGTGGGTTGAGGATCCAGCATTGCCGTGAGCTCTGGTGTAGGTCTCAGACGTGGCTCAGATCCAGTGTTGCTGTGGCTGTGGTGTAGGCCAGCAGCAGCAGCAGCTCTGATTTGACCCCTAGCCTAGGAACTTCCATATGCTACAGGTGCAGCTCTAAAAAGCAGAAAAAAAGGAAAACAAAAAATGAGTTTCCTGATGCTCCTATTTCTCGGTTCCCCAGTGGTTAGAATTCAGTGCCTTCACTGCTGCAGTTCCAGATTTTACCCCTGGTCTGGAAACAGATCCCACATCAAGCTGCTGTGGCCAAAACCATCACCACCACCAAAAAAGACCATAAACTGAGAGAATATGTTTGCAACATCTAACAAAGGACTGGTATCCAAAATATATAAAGAATACAAAGGATTGCTGGTCCAAGAACAGCTGGATGTACCATGGAAAGTGCTCCAAAGGAACACTGTCCCTGTAAGGTTATATATGTTAATACAAAAATTAGGAGGGTTCATCTGTTTACCAATGAGGCGTCTTGGCTGAGTAAATGGCCTTGTTGGACCAGAGCTTGGGCAGCAGCATTCACAAGCGGATGCTCCTGTTTACACCTGGAAGCCTTGCTAACTCAGCAACTGGCTATACAATTAAAGGGGGAGGGCATGCGCTTTCTGGGACACCTGGGTTTGCCTTCCCTTAAAATCTAGCTTTATGGCGGTGTAACAGTGTGGATGCTGACGTGACTATTTGGTTCATCTGAACTCTTACGTGGCTGGGTTTCCTCATCTGTAAGATGGAGATAATACCTACTTTGGGAGCTCCCACTGTGGTACAGTGAGTTAAGAATCTGACTGCAGCGACTTAGATTGCTGAGGAGGCACCATTTTATCTCTGGCCCTGTGCCGTTGGTTAAAGGATCAGGGGTTGTTGCAGCTGGGGTGTAGGTCAGATTTAATCCCTGACCTGGGAACTTCCATATGCCGCGGGTATGGCCATAATAATAATGATAATACCTACTTCATTTGGACTGTTAAAGGGATTAAATGGACACATCTAAAGTGCTTAGAACTGTGCCTGGCAAGTAGTAGCCTCTGAGCAAATTTTAGTAATAATTTGGTAATAATTACACAATATTATTGAAACGAGTTTTGAAACTATAAACCCAGAGAAATTAAGAAATCAGGAGGGGACCATCAGCACAGTTATTTAAAAATTTTGGAAGGTGGAAACTCCAGTGGAATGGTAGTAACCAATGAAAGAGGCCAAAGGACCCCACAGCCTGAAAACACATGTAACCCCTGGGAGACTATGTACTTTGTAAAGAACCCTGGAGCAGCTGGACTCAGAAGGCCCAGTAAGGAGTGCAGGAACGACAGGAAGGGCTGAAAATCAAAATCAACAAAGTCTCTGCATGAGACAGTCAGTTCCCTCTGCGCCCCCATCAGATTAGTTAATACACAGGTGTTAATCCTGAGGCAAAAAAATTAATGGATTCTTTTCTTAAAAAAAAAAAAAAAAAATGAGAGGAGTACCCGTCATGGCTCAGCAGAAACAAATCTGGCTAGTATCCATAAGGACTCAGGTTTGATCCCTGGCCTCGCTCAGTGGGTTAAGGATGTGGCATTGCTGTGAGCTATGGCATAGGTCGAAGACACAGCTCAGATCCCATGTTGCTGTGGCTGTGGTGTAGGCTGGCAGCTACAGCTCTGATTTGACCCCTAGCCTGAGAACATCCACATGCTGAGGTTGTGACTTAAAAAGACAAAAACTAAAATTAAAAAAAAAAAATTTTAATGGAATAGGAGTTCCCATCGTGGTGCAGAGGAAACGAATCCGACTAGGAACCACGAGGTTGTGGGTTCGATCCCTGGCCTCACTCAGTGGGTTAAGGATCCGGCATTGCCATGAACTGTGGTGTACATCACAGTCGTGGCTCGGATCCTGCACTGCTGTGGCTGTGGTGTAGACTGGCAGCTGTAGGTCTGATTGGACCCTTAGCCTGGGAACCTCCATATGCCATAGGTGCAGTCCTAAAAAGCGAAAAGAAAATAGTAATAATAAAAAATAAATAAAAATGCAATAAACTGTTTCAGCTTAGAGGAGATAGTGTGGGCCCTGGCCACCTCAAAACAAAGAATCTTTCAAGAACTAGCCATTTATTTTCAAGGAACACCCCGAGTGAACTTTTGGCTGCTAGCTCTGTCTTTACAGCTAACTTGAAATCACATTCTGAGCTGTTTCTCTGACATTTAGGGCTTCTTTAGGGTAAATCTTGACTCCCCAGTCTGTTCTCCATAAAGTAAAAGGGCTTAGGTTCGGGTCACACTCCTGTGGCTTTTATCAGAATTTTAAACATAATTTTGATCATTCAACTTTTAAATTGTCTAATCTTCAGTTGAAAACCAAAGGTCAGTATACATTTGAGGTAAGCTGATGATGTGAAAAATAAACACGAGGTAAACAGTAACTAGCCTTGGAGGAAACAGATACTCAGGAGACAGGAATTTTATCAGTATCAGTACCGGTAAAGTTAATTGTGTACGGGACCCACAAAATGAGGCCCACCTTCATGGCCTGAGCCAAATCACAAACCTAAACCTAAGTCAGATTGCATTTACGGGGAACACCTGTCAAGGAAGCCTAATCTACACTAATCGCAACCCCCCAACTCAGCTTTAGCTAGTTTGCCTGGCCCTACAACACAGGACCTGCTAGCCTTCCCCGGAAACATGATCTCCTAGCCAATCAGGCCCCTTCTCTTTAAAGTTTGCGCTTGGCCCGCCCTTTCCCTCATTCCTCCATCCCTGTGCAGCGGCGTCTCTCTCCTCCGGTCCGTGGGTTGTTTTCTTTAGACTCAAGGACACTAAACTCAATTTTTTTTTTTTTTTTGTCTTTTTGTGTTTTCCAGGCTGCACCCGCGGCATACGGAGGTTCCCAGGCTAGGGGTCTAATCAGAGCTGTAGCCGACGGCCTTCGCCGCAGCCACAGCAACGCGGGATAAGAGCCGCGTCTGCAACCTACACCACAGCTCACTGCAACGCCGGATCCTTAACCCACTGAGCGAGGCCAGGGATTGAACCTGCAACCTCATGATTCCTAGTCGAATTCGTTTCTGCTGTGCCACGATGGGAACTCCTAATTAAGTTGGTTTAAATTTGTCATTTGATAATATCACAGGAGAGATTAAAAAAGATTGTTTTGACTTAAAAGAGTAAATCTCATGGATACAAGAAAAAGAGAACAAGAAAGAGCTGTGGGAAACTGAAAGTATAATTTGCTGATCTTAAGAATTGCTTTTGGGAAGTTGGAAGATAATGAAGAGGGAATCTCCCAGAAAGGAGCACGAGAGAACTGAGGGGGGAAAAAAAGAATTTCGGTGATAAATTGAATTCCCATCTGAACAACGGGAATACCAGAAAGAGTGAAAAGAGCAGGAGGTGTGAAATGACCAAGGAAATCACAGAAGCTAATTTCCCGGGACCCATGAGGGGGGCCACGTGTTCAGCTTGAGGAAGTCCGTTTTGTACAGTCAACGAAGAAAGACCCATATCCAGACGCAGTGGGAGTTCCGTAGTGGCACAGTAAAAATGAATCCGACTAGGAACCATGAGGTTGCGGGTTCGATCCCTGGCCTCGCTCAGTGGGTTAGGGATCCGGCGTTGCCGTGAGCTGTGGTGTAGGTCACAAACATGGCTCAGATCCTGCGTTGCTGTGCGTGGCTGTGGTGTAGGCCCGCAGCTGTAGCTCGGATTTGACTCCTGGCCTGGGAACCTCCATATGCCTCAGGTGCAGTCCTAAAAAGCAACAACAAAAAAGACACAGTGACTTTGAAATTTTATAACCCACGGATAAAAGGAAAGCCTAAAAGACACCCCAAAGAAGGAAACTGCTGCCAAAGAAATGACTTATATTAGCACGAAAAACATTAACCAAACTAATTAGTATAAAATACTTCCTATTGTGAGACTTGGTAAGTTTTGTTAGACCTTTTGTTTTCTCACTAAGCCCTGCTGACTCAGCACCCTAGAGCATTTACCGGTGATTTCTCAGTGAGCAGCAACTTGTTTTGAGTTTTAGTTCGTCAAATGTGTTCTCAACTTCCCCTTAAAGGACAAGGAGAGCATTTGTCGTAACGCCACAAATTGTCCTTTCATTTGACTGGGATTCTGGAAAACCTTGAGGTAAGTGAATTACCATCTCTGGCAAAACTACTTTTCTTCCACACCTCAGCTTACGGCCCTTTTATTTCTTTGAATTTTGTTCCTCTCTTTGGAGACAGGAGGACAGGCACTGGAGTTACAGATTTGGGTTTAAATCCTTTGCAGGACCCGGCAGCCTGGCTGGTACCCTTAGCACCTGCAGTCAGCATGAAACCCGAAGAGGGCCTTGGAGATCTTCTCCCTGCCCAGAAGAGGCCCCAGGTAAAGCAAAACTGACCACTGAGGAGTTCCTTCGTGGCCCAGTGGTTAACGTACCCAACTAGGATCCATGGTTCGATCCCTGGCCTCGTTCAGTGTGTTAAGGATTCGACGTTGCTGTGGCTGTGGTGTAGGCCGGCAGCTGTAGCTTTGATTCGACCCCTAGCCTGGGAACCTCCCCATACCACAGGTATGGCCCTAAAAAGCAAGAAACAAACATCAGAAAAACCCACTGAACTTTGCTGTGGAAGTGCAGGGTGGATTTCAGCTGATCTGCTACCCTGTGCTCAATTATCTACGGGTAGGTCTGGAGCCAAGGTGTTATCTGTTGGGCAAAGCTAAATGAAATGTCGTAATTTATCAGTGATGAATGTAGTCCTGTGCCAGGGTCTGAGACACAGCTGGTGGCAGCCTGCATCAGCTTGTTTCTGTTTTTGACACTGATGATGCGTCCTAATTCGGGCCATGTGACCAGAGTGGCATCAAAGACACCTCCTCAGGTGAGTGTGGTTTTCCCTGGGACCAAGGTACCTTGCACATGGCTAAGTAGTTCCTTACCTAAAATGTCCTGTGCAACAGATGAAGGTTTCTAGAAACTAGGCCTGGAGTCTGAGACCTCTCTGATGTTGGCCTGGGTTTTTTGGTTTTATTTTTTATCTTACCCTTCACCTTTATTGAAGTCTGAAGTAAGTACACTGTGTAGAAGCCTGTAAGTTTTTCAATTATTCAACCCCATGTTCTTGCTAATGGGGGCACTGTGAGGGGACAATGGGAACAGTTTTTGACTTAATAATGTAAATGCTGGCTCAGGCTTTGTTTGGGAGAAGAAATGATGAAAAATGGGAGAAAGACCTAGAAGCACTTACTGATGCCGGGTTGGCTGCCTGGCTTGAATTCAGTCTAGTACTACAACTGTTCATGGGAGGAAAACAAAGCAATGGAATACTATTTGCTATTTGTTTCTTTCATTTTTTCAATTTTTGTCATTTCAGGGCCGCATCTGTGGCATGTGGAGGTTCCCAGACCCTAATCAGAGCAACAGCCGCTGGCCTGCGCCGCAGCCACAGCAACGTGTCTGCAACCTACACCACAGCTCACGGCAACACTGGATCCCCAACCCACTGAGCCAGGCCAGGGATCGAACCCGCAACCTCTTGGTTCCTAGTCAGATTAGTTCCTGCTGCGCCACAACGGGAACTCCTATTTTTTTATTTTCACTTTTATTTTTTGTCTTTTGTCATTTTTAGGGCCTCACCCATGGCACATTTGTTTCTTTCAAATTGAAGTATAGTTGGAGTTCCCGTCATGGCTCAGTGGTTCACGAATCCGACTAGGAACCATAAGGTTGCGGGTTTGATCCCTGCCCTTGCTCAGTGGGTTAAGGATCCAGTGTTGCCGTGAGCTGTGGTGTAGGTTGCAGACGCAGCTCAGATCCCATGTTGCTGTGGCTGTGGCGTCGGCCGGTGGCTACAGCTCCAATTAAATCCCTAGCCTGGGAACGTCCATATGCCTGGGGTGCGGCCCTAGAAAAAGGCAAAAAGACATTAAATAAATAAATAAATAAATTGAAGTAGAGTTGGAGTTCCCATCGTGGCTCAGTGGTTAACAAATCCGACTAGGAACGATGAGGTTGCGTGTTCGATCCCTGGCCTTGCTCAGTGGGTTGAGAACCCAGCGTTGCCGTGAGCTGTGGTGTAGGTCGCAGATGCGGCTCGGATCCCGCGTTGCTGTGGCTGTGGCGAAGGCTGGCGGCTACAGCTCCTGTTAGACCCCTAGCCTGGGAACCTCCATATGCCGCAGGTGCAGCCCTAGATAAGGCAAAAAGACAAAAAATAATAATAATAAATAAATGAAGTATAGTTGATTTACAGTGCTTCAGGTGTGTACAGCAAAGTGATTCCACTATATATATATTCAGATTCTTTTCCATTATAAGTTAATACAAGATGTTGAATATCATTCTGTGTGCTACACAGTAGGTACTTGTTTTTTATCTCCTTTATTTTCTTACTGGCTGTGCCCACGGCATGTGGAAGTCCCCAGGCCAGCGTCTGAATCCACACCATGGCAGTGGCCCAAGCCACAGTGACAGCACCAGATCCTTAACCCGCTGTGCCACAAGAGAACTCCCTTGTTTATTTTATGTATAGTAGTGTGTATCTGTTAATCCCCAATTCCCTATTTATCCCTCCCCCACCAGCGATGAAGTTTAAAGGGAAAGTTCCAGAGCCAGAGGAAGCAGCTAAATGGGTTAAAACAGAAATCCAGACAGAAAGGAAGTGGGCCAAGAATAGTGAAGCGAACAAGGCTGGCCCCAGCAGCCAGCCTGGCATTGGTAGTTCTAAATCTTTCTCCCGTGCTTCATGGTTTGGGCTGATCTGGCAAAAGTAGAAGTAACTAAGAAAGAGCCCCAGGCTGCCGAGTCCACCAGGTTCTGGCCAGACCCTTCGGTAAAGGAAAGGAACATGACGCTGAAGCGGGAGCTGGGCGGAAGTTTCTTTTGGTCAGAATGTGACCCTCACCCGATAACCCCAAGGGACTCTGGGAGGTGGGTAGGGGAAGGGGGGCACGAAGGGACAACTGACAGGAAGGAGCGCTTCAGTCTAAAAGCTGCTGCTCAAGCTCCCTGAGGAACCACTGCTGAAGTGTACTTAGCATCCTGGCGACAAAGGAGCTCTTTTCCTGGCATTAGGCACTGCCAAACGAAGGGCATGCTTGGGCTTCTTAGGATCTGCAGTTAGATGTGTTACTTTTGCAGAAATGTGGGTTAATGGCCCAATTGCAAATCGGCAGAGCTGGATGAAGGCGGAAACCTCGGCCGGCGCAACCATCCAACTCCAGCTGCAGGTGTTAAACGGAATAGCTTGTCGATGCCTGAAATGAGAGTTCAAGCACACCGTCTCTGAACTTGTTAGGACAGAGGTATCCCCTGTTTTATGCCTTTAGCATAAGTGATGATTGATTCTGTGATAAGGGGGCCTCCAGCTGATGGGACTCTGTAGGTGACCTTCCCTGCTGAGAGGGAAGGACGAAGGTCGGCTGTCACAGACCTACTGGCTAAATGATGAGAAGATCAATATTACTCGGAAGCAAAAACAGGCAGGATGTTAGGATCGAAACACATGTCAGGACTCGGGAACCAGGTGGCAAAATTCACAAAGCTCTTCTTTCCCTTTGCAGACAATGGCTGCCCAGGAGAAGGCGCCTGATAAGAAGACTTCGCAGTTTGATGCTTTGCTGCAGGAGCTAGCTGCCCTTCTACACATAGAAGCGGCTCAGTTCACCAGGGTAATAGAAGAAGAGCAGGAAGACTGAGAAAAAATGCAGAAGAGCTTTAATTCACAAATGTGTAGTAAAGCAAAAAGGTTAAAGACTTTTGTGACCCATGAGTCCTATAGCTTGTGGACACCCCAGGAGATGGCAGCGGCCGGGTTTTATTTCACGGGCATCAAATCTGGGGTACAGTGCTTCTGCTGCAGCTTAGTCCTTTTTGGTACCAGTCTCCACAGAGTCCCCATGGAGGATCACCAGAAGTTCCCTCTGGATTGTGAGTTTCTTTTGGGCAAAGATGTGGGTAACATTGCTAAGTATATGATATCAGAGTAAGGAACCCGGAGAACACAGGGCGGATGACAAAGCAAGGTACCAAGAAGAGAAGGCCAGATGTGAATCATTCCACAACTGGCCATTTTATGCCCAAGGCACATCCCCAAGGGACCTCTGAGCAGCTGGCTTTGTGTTCACAGGTAATTTGAAATAACTTTCTTCTTTTTTTTTTTTTTTTTTTTTGTCTTTTTGCCTTTTCTAGGGCCACACCCACGGCATATGGAGGTTCCCATCCTAGCGGTCTAACAGGAGCTGTATTTGCCAGCCTTCACCTCAGCTACAGCAACACAGGATCCAAGCCGTGTCTGCAACCTACACCACAGCTCACGGCAACGCTGGATCCTTAACCCACCGAGTGATGCCAGGGATCGAACCCGCAACCTCATGGTTCCTAGTCGGATTCGTTAACCACTGAGCCATGACAGGAACTCCATCCACAGAAATTTGATGGCAAAACTATCATTGAGGTCTTCTAACGGTGCTTTACTTTGTGAGTGCAGGGCTTTCTCTGCTTCCCCACTGCTTCAGTGGGTGTGTGGAGTTAAACGGCTTAGGGTTCCGCAAGTGAAGTACAATCACGGCTGAGAGGTGGGATCCCGGGCTTGGAAAGTGGTACTTAGGTCGGGGAGGCTGCGGATGGGGATTCAGCCAGATGAAGGTGTGAGTGGGCAGACGTGTTGGAGCATGTCTCATTCACACACACTGCTTCTGCACCTCCCGATGGTGCTACTGCCAGGCTATCTGAGTGTTTTTCCTTCCTGTGTAGGTACGTGTGACACTGTGCTTTGCCTGTGGTGGATGTTTAGGAAATTGGGAAGAAGATGATGGCCCCTGGAAAGAACATGCCAAATGGGTCCCTAAGTAAGTAGATAAGTATTTTTTACTTATAATTATTTTTTTATAACAAAAGAAATCACCTTTGAGTTCCCTGGTAGCCTAATGGTTAAGGACTCGGCATTGTCAGTGTTGGGGCTCGGGTTTGATCCCTAGCCTGGTAACTTCTACATGCCATGGGTGCAGCCAAAAAAAAAATTCACCTTCCTAGAGCAGAACCTTGAGTTTTGATCTTTCCCTATCCTAAATTGGAATACTCCAGAATTTTTTTTTTTTTTAATTTTTTGGTCTCTCTAGGGCCACACCCGCGGCATATGGAGGTCCCTAGGCCAGGAGTCGAATTGGACCTGCAGCTGCCAGCCTACGCAACACCAGATCCGAGCCGCGTCCGCCACCTACACCACAGCTCATGGCAACGCCGGATCCTTAACCCACTGAGCGAGGCCAGGGATCGAACCTGCTTCCTCATGGATGCTAGTCAGATTCATTTTTGCTGAGCCATGATAGGAACTCCCTGACTTCTATTTTGTTTAAATCTTGGGAAGCAAATGCATATGACTTCTATAGTTGAAAAGAAAGGGAGCCGGTGAGAGGGAGGCCGGGAACAAAGAGAAGGAATGAGGGGAAAGAGGGGGGCAGAAGGAGAGAGAAAGGGAGGGGAGCGCTTCCTGACAAGCAGATGAGACAGTTAGAGGGGTGTGGGAAGCCAGTGGTTAAATGCATTGCATATCTTTCTGGTTCCTTGACGGATCAAGTGTAGACAGCCAGCCAGTCACACTTGGTGCTGGCAGAGTGCCACATGGGTGAGAACCAAGTGAGTGTCAGCCTGGCTCTTGAGCACTTAGCTCTGGCCTCAGCCCGTGTTTTCTCTTATCCTCAGGGCCCTGATGCTGAGTGTTGCTGGGTTACACCCCGGACAGCTCCCAGCAGCACCATTCACGTGGTGTTCCAGCACCAACTCAACTCGCCCATTCCGTCTGGGATGGCCCTGGTATACTTTATAGGATGTATGACTGAGGGACAGGTGAGAAGCAGAGGGAGGCGATGTCAGCCCAGGAGCCAGCCTCAGACAGGGAAGGAGCTAAGGTCTGCTGCTGCACAAGGGCTGGGCGGAGGTTCAGGAAATGCACGGAGCCGCTTGCTGGCCAGCAGAGCCTGGCTAGGTTTCTGAATCTCCGAGTCTCCTGTGTAAGAATGCAGATGGTAATACAGAGCTGGGGAAGTTGTTGTAAGGATTATAAATAAAGTACATGGCAAAAATGCCTTGTAAAGAACTACCGTGTGTAGAGTTCCTGTCATGGCTCAGAGGTAATCTGACTAATATCCGTGAGGACGTGAGTTCAATCCCTGGCCTTGCTCAGTGGGTTAAGGATCCACTGTTGCCATGAGCTGTGGTGTAGGTGGCAGACACAGCTCAGATCTGGCATTGCTGTGCCACAGGTGTGGTCCTAAAAAAAAAAAACTACCGTGTGTTACATGAAGATGTCCATTTCACCTTTCACGTGTTGGTCATCATGAGCATCTGATTAGCCAGTACTTTTCAGAGCTAAAATTAGGACTAAGAATCCGCTGGTTTCTTGCTGGTTGTGTTGTAACCTTGGCTGTTTGGGCATCAATTTTGAACTTTTTGCTGCCTTTATAAACTATGGACACAATGCCTCAGTATACTTGTACACCTTAAAGTGTAGTACTCCGCAAATGTACTAAATAATTGTAAAACAAAACAAAACTGATTTTATTGTAATTTTTAAAGAAAGCAAGTAGAATGTATTGAGTGCCTTCTCAATCCACATTAAATATATGGGGAGGGCATGGCCCTCCCTATCCATTATGGATGGATTTAGGGACCTTCTCGGAAGCATTTCTCACCTCGACTGACCAGGATGGTGGCCTTGGAGGAATATATGACTCATCTAATGGAGTTCATTTTCTCATGTCACCACAAGAGAACTGGGGCAAGACTGATCACTTTCCCATTAGTAGCAGAACTAGGACTAATATCTGGCTTTTTCAAAATTTAATTTTTATTTTTTTGCTTTTTAGGGCCACACCCGAGGCATATGGAGGTTCCCAGGCTAGGGGTCAAATTGGAGCTAAGGCTGCCGGCCTACACCACGGCCACAGCAAGGCTGGATCCTCCACCACTGAGTGAGGCGAGGGATTGAACCCCCATCCTCATGGACACCAGTCAGATTTGTTTCCACTGCGCCACAACAGGAACTCCCACCTGGCTTCTTGACTCTCAGCTGTCTTGTTCCCGTAACCCCACTAGAAAGGAATTTTCAATTTCAGTGAGAGGGATTTTTTTAAAAGTTAATTTAAAAACTGCTTCTCTTTGAGGAAAAGAAGGTTTTAAAAATGTATTCAGGTAGGAGTTGGGGAGCGATGGATTGGGGGTCTGGGATTGGCATATGCACACTGAGGTATATGGAATGACTAGCCAATGGGGACCTGCTGTATAGCGCAGAAAACTCTACCCAATATTCTGAGACAATCCGTGCGGGAAAAGAATGTGAAAGAGAAGGAATGTGTGTACATGTATAACTGAGTGATTTTGTTGAACAGCAGAAATTATTACAACCTTGTAAGTCAACTTTCCTTCAAAAAAACTGTAAAAAATGAAAAAAAAATGTATCCAGGAGTTCCCTGGTGGCCTAGCAGTTAAGGATCCACTGTTGTTGCTGCTATGGCTTGGGTTTGATCTCTGGCCCAGGAACTTGTGCATGCCGTGAGCACGACCAAAAAATAGAACTTATTGAATACCTCTTATTTTGGCCATAATCGCAGCATGCAGAAGTTTCCAGGCTCAAGGGTCAAACTTGAGCCATAGCAGTGATAATGCTGGATCCTTAACCTGCAGAGCCACCAGGGAACTCCTCAACATGCTTTTTAAAAATTTTTCAATTTATTAATTTCCATTTTTTAAAGGAATGATGATAAATGTTTAGTAAACAAAATGCATTATTCACATTATTGCTGGTAACTTTGATACAACCAGAAAAAAACTAGATTACAGAAAAACTAGATTTAGTCACCATAGTTGTAACAAACCAAAAAACTCCAATCCATATATTACTGAAATCAGTCTCTCTTTTTTTTTTTTCCAAGAGAAAAGATAATCTGAAGTGGGTTTTTTTTTTGTTTGTTTGTTTGTTTTTGTTTTTTTTGTAGCTGCCCCATGGCATATGCAGTTCCCAGGCTGGGGACTAGATCCAAGTCACAGTTGTGATCTATGCCACAGCTGTGGCAATGCCAGATCCTTTAACCCACTGTGTTGGGCTGGGTTTGAATCTGCCTCCTGGTGCTGCAAAGATGCCACTGATCCCATTGCACCACAGCATGAACTCTGATAATTTGAAGATTTAATTTTCAGTAATTACATATGTTGCTAATAGAAATAATAATGATTTGAGAATAATAATTCTTTCAAGTTTTAGGGTAAATTTTCTTTTTGGCCATGCCCACTGCATGTGAAAGTTCCCTGGCTAGGTATCAAATCTGCTGCAGCAGTGACATGGCCAAATCCTTAACCCACCAGGCCACCAGGGAACTCACTGGGATAAATCTTTTGACAGTTTTATCAAAGTAAAATAAAACTGTGCAATTTGGAAGTCTACAATGCAGTAAGTTGTGGCAAATGTTTCATTGTGTCACCAGCACTGCAATTATAGATAGAGGACAGGAGTTCCCGTCGTGGCACAGCGGAAACGAATCTGACTAGGATCCATGAGGTTGTGGGTTTGATCCCTGGCCTCGCTCAACGGGTTAAGGATCCGGTATTGCCATGAGCTGTGGTGTAGGTCGCAGACATGGTTCGGATCTGGCATTGCTGTGGCTGTGGCTGTGGTGTAGGCTGTCAGCTGTAGCTCTGATTCAACCCCTAGCCTGGGAACCTCCATATGTGGTGGGTGCAGCCCTAAGAAGCAAAAAAAAAAAAAAAAACAAAAAAACAGAACATCTCTATCACAGTATTGGGGTAAATTTTAATTTTTTTATGTCTTATTTTATTCTGTTTATTAATTACATATGTGAATTACTTCAAAGTAAGAAATCCGCAGAAGAAATTACCCAGTATATTCAAAGCCACAAGGGGTCTGTTGGCGTCACGGTAATTTATAACAGCAATTTTTTTCTCAGGTTGGCTTTCAATTACCTAATAATATCTGAACGAGAAGGGGGGGCACTTTCTTCTTTTGTCATAGGCTCTCCTTCTTTCTTCTCTCCCTATTTCATTCCCCTAATTCTCATTAGGCAGAGTAAAGAAAATCATGTTCTCTTGCTAAACTAGAGCCCTTAGAATTTTTTTTTTTAAAGATATCACAGATGTTTTATTTTTTTAAGAATAGTAATACTTGGAAAAAAAAAAGACAACTGATGAAACAAGCTTAGACAGATGGTTAGGTCTTACAGAATCCAAAAGAAAATGATTAAGGAAAATCTTCATCCATGTGATAACCTCAAAAATATGGAAAAAAGAAAGTGTGGATAATTAGCAAAATCATTCAGCATATACTGTTTTAAAAATAAATATAAAGCTTTATATGGGCAAGTCAGTTACTGCAATTAAAAAACACATCAGTTTATTTTTTTGAATTTTATTGCAATTATCAGTGTACAAAAATCATCACAAGTCAGTTTGACAGCATTTGCGTCCCAAACCCTCAGTGCATCGCCCCACCCCCCAAATTGTCTTGTTTGAAAAACCAAATGTTTTCCAAAGTCTGTGAGTCATTGTCTGTTCTGCAAAGAAGTTCGTTTTGTCTTTTTAGTTTCCACGTGTAAGCGGTAGCTTTGGGTGTTGCTGTCTGTCTGACTGGTTTCACTTCGCATGATAATTTCTAGGTCCATCCATGTTGCTGTAAATGTTGTTATTTCATTCCCTCTATTGGCTGAGTAACATTCCATTGTGTGTATGTACCACATCTTCCCTATCCACTCCTCTGTCGATGGGCATTTAGGTTGTTTCCATGACCTGGCTATTGCAGAGAGTGCTGCAGCGAACACTGGAGTACAGGTGTCTTTTCGAGTCATGGTTTCCTCTGGATAGATGCCCAGGAGTGGGAATGCTGGATCTAATGGTAATTCTACTTTTAGTTTTCTGAGGAATCTCCATATTGTTTTCCACAGTGGCTGCACTAATTTACATTCCCACCAACAGTGTAATAGGGTTCCTTTTTCCCCACACCCTCTCCAGCACTTACTGTTTGTAGACTTTTTGATGATGGCCATTGTGGCTGGTGTAAGGTGGTACCTCATAGTGGCTTTGATTTCCATTTCTCTAATAAGGAGCGATGTTAAACGTCTTCTCATGTATTTATTTCCATCTGCATGTCTTCTTTGGAGAACTGTCTGCCTAGATCCTCTGCCCATTTTTTGATGGGGTTGTTTGTTTCTTTGGTATTGAGCTGTAGCAGGTGTTTGTAAATTTTAGAGATTAATCCGTTGTCAGTCGTTTCATTTGCAAATATTTTCTCCCATTCTGTGGGTTGTCTTTTCGTTTT
>PVHT020000166.1:2758035-2805607 GCA_004024745.2 Catagonus wagneri | reverse complement strand
AAGTTGAGCTCCAGTCCTTCTATTCCGCCATCTTAATCCAATCTCCCCTCGAACTTGGATTTTTTAAATTGAGGTATATTTGCTGTACAATACTAGAGAATCTTCAAGTGTGCCACTAATATACAATTTTTAAAGGTTATTTTCTGTTCATAATTTTTATAAAATATTAGCTATGTTCCCTGTGCTGTACAATATACCCTTGTAGCTCATTTGTTTTCTACATGGTAGTTTGTATGACTTGAATTTTCCTTTTCTTCAGGGAGAACATTTTGTGAATTCCTGGGTCAAGAGAGATTTACCTACAGCATCAGGTAAAGACTCAGACATATTTCAAAAAGCTTTGCTTGTTTATTGCTTCTTTTGCTTTTTTTTAGAAAACCTTTCTGTTTTCCCCCTCATTTTATGGTGCCATAGAAGTTTTATAAAACACCATTTAGGGATTTCTGTTCTCTTGGAGTGATTTAGCTTTTAAACATAATTGAGCACAAGGAAATGTGGTAGGATTTGGTCCTTGACTGAACTTTTCCCTAAGACAATTAAGTTTCTGGATGAAATGATTTTGAAATTCCCATTCTTGGAGTTCCCATTGTGGCGCAGCGGAAATGAATCTGACTAGGCACCATGAGGTTGCGGGTTTGATCCCTGGCATTGCTCAGTGGGTTAAGGATCTGGCGTGGCTGTGGCTGTGGCATAGGCCAGCAGCTGTAGCTCCAACTGGACCCCTAGCCTGGGAACCTCTGTATGCTGCGGGTGCGGCCCTAAGAAGCTAAATAAATAAATGAAAAAATAACAATATGAATTAAAAAATATCTTTGCATTTCTCACTTAAAAAAAAAGAAAACATTCTTATACGAATCAGTGTCTGTTAAGAAATTAAATGTGAAGTAATAGAAAATAAGTGGGGGTCTCTGCCCCTGGTTCTTGGCACAGAGCTCCTGAAACCCATGTAATTTCCTAAGAGATAAGAACAGAAGCAGAGTCTCTTATTCTAATATTTGCTTTTTGACCCTGTCCCTGACATGGGGCCCCTAAAATCCTTGTAAATTCCTAAGTGATAAGAGCACTAGGAGCATCTTTTGTTCTGTGGAAGTGACTGTGGGTGGGCTCTGTGATGGCTCCAGGGTCTGGGCTGGTCATCACAAAGACCACGCCAGGATTAGATGATTGCAATTTTCAGCTCCACCCCCTAATCCTCAGAGAGGGAGAGAGGCTGTAAATGGAGTTAATGATTGGCGCCTTATGTGGGGAAGCTTTCATTAAAAAAATCCCAGTAGTACAGACTTTTAGGAGCCTTCAGGTGAGTGAACACGACCACACCACCACACCGGGAGTGCGATCCCAGCTCCATGGGGACAGCAGCTCCTGCGCTCTGGCCCCTCCCAGACCGCACCCTAAGAGCCAGTCCATCTGGCTGTTCATCTGCACTGTTAACCAAATCCTTTAAGAAGCTGGTAAACAGCAGCAGCTGCTGGCTCAGCAGTTAACAAACCCGATTAGGATCCATGAGGACGTGGGTTCAATCCCTGGCATTGCTCAGTGGGTTAAGGATCCTGCGTTGCTGTGGGTGTGGCGTGGGCCAGCAGCTGTAGCTCCGATTGGACCCCTGGCCTGGAAGCTTCCATATGCTGTGAGTGTGGCCCTAATAAGCAAAAAAAAAAAAAAAAAAGGTGTTTCCCTCAGTTCTGTGAGCCACTCTTAACAAATGAAGTGGGCGGGAGCAGTTTTGTAGGACTGAGCCCTTAACCTGTAGGATCTGATGCTATCTTGAAGTAAACGGGGTCAGAACTGAGTTAAATTGTAGGACAGTTGCTTAGTGGAGGAAAAGCTCACACGTCTGTATCAGAAGTATGGTGAATGTGATAGTACTGTGAGAGCAAAGGGGGAAAGGCTGAGGTTTTTCCAGTGCATTAAGTAATATTCTAATTAAAACTGAAAGTGAGGGAGTTCCTGCGTGGCTCAGCAGAAACAAATCTGACTAGCATCCATGAGGATGCAGGTTCAATCCCTGGTCTTGATCAGTGGGTTAAGGATCCAGTGTTGCCATGAGCTGTAGTATAGGTACAGATGTGGCTTAGATCCTGCGTTGCTGTGGCTGTGGTGTAGGCTGGCAGCTGCAGCTCTAATTCAAACCCTAGCCTGGGAACCTCCATATGCCGCAGGTGCAGTCCTAAAAAGATTAAAAAAAAAAACCATAGCAGGAATCCTGGGGTTAAGTAGAATATTGAAGCAAGCTTTCATTTTAAGGAAGTTGATAGTACATGAGCTTATTAACGTATTGAATAAACCTAAGGTATCAATTCCTCCTGTGCTGCAGAAGACAAAAACCAAGCCCCAGGGCCAGCCCAGTGTGGAAAGTCTAATGGAAGCCACCCAATAGAAAAGATACCCAAAGGTCAAGAAATAAATCTGCCTGCCCCTAAGAGCTGCAAGGACAATTTGCCTTTCTCAAATCTTTTTTTTTTTTTTTTTTTATTGTGTGTTAGTGAAATGCTTTATTTTTTTATTTTTTTTTATTTTTGCATTATAGCTGGTTTACAGATTTCTGTCAGATTTTCCGACTGCTCCGCGTGGTGACCCAATTACATGTACATATATGGATTTGTCACATGTAATTAGATATAGTTCCCCGTGCAATACAGTTGGAGCTCCTTGCTATTCCATCATTAAAGCACTAGTTATCCCCGTTCCCTCCCACCCCTCCCCCGCCCCCTTGGCAACCACAAGTCTGTTCCCCAAGTTCGTGCTTCGCTTTTCTGTTGAGATGTTCATTTGTGCAGTGTTTTAGACTCCAGTTATAAGAGATTTCATATGACATCTGTCTTTCTCCTTCTGACTTGCTTCACTCAGTATGAGGGTTTCTAATTCCATCCATGTTGGTGCGAATGACATTATTTTATCCTTTTTTATGGCTGAATAGTATTCCATCGTGTATATATACCACATCTTCCTAATCCAGTCATCTGTCGATGGACATTTGGGTTGTTTCCATGTCTTGGCTATTGTGAATAGTACTGCAGTGAACATGCATGTGCACGTGTCTTTCTCCAGGAAATTTTTGTCTGGATATATGCCCACCTTTCTCAAATCTTGATACTAATCTGGGGAGGAAGGAAAGCCCCTCTAGCTTTTTCTTACTTTATTCTGATACTAGATGATAAGATAATTTGAAAACCTTTATTGCAGAAAAAGTTGAAAATATACAGAAATAAGACAATAGTGAATCCCTACCACGTATCCAGCACTCTGCTTCAGCAATTTAACATGCAGTCAACCTGGCTTTGTCTATATTCATTTAGTCTTTTCTAATCCTTTCCTTCGATTATATTGAAACTAACTCCACACATCACATCATTCTACCTGTAAGTAAACTTGGATTTTGTGGCCACACTTGCAGCATGCAGAAGCTCCCAGATCGGAGATACAACCTGCGTCATGGCAGTGACAACTCCAGATCCTTAACCTGCTAGTCACCAGGGAACTCTCTACCTGTAAAGAAACTTGAACACTGATACTTGGAATCTCAAAGCGTGTTGGTCTCACCATATGCCTTTTATTCAAGCTTGTTGCAATGGAATCATCTTTGCTAATGAAGACCTCCGAATGGACTCTTTCCAGACCTGGCCCCAGGCATCCTCTATGGGAGCCACAGCTCTGGCCAAAGCAGGTCTTTTCTACACAGGTGAGTCAGCAGTTTGCCCCAGTCTCTTGCTTTGCTGCCCACTTAAACACTGCACACACTTCACAATCCTGGGCTTCTATTTAGCTAGACTGAACCACCCCTGCAGTTAATTTCTATACTTTACTCTCCACCATGACTTCCCACCCCCAGGATACTGTCACATGACTCTTCTTTAACCGGAACCCTTTTAACTATCTGTGAATTCCTGCTATAGGTGCAGTGGGTTAAGAATCCAACCGGAGGAGTTCCAGTTGTGTAACAGGATTGACAGCATCTCTGGAGCACTGGGGCACAGGTTCCATCCCCGGCCCAGTGCAGTAGGATAAGGATCCAGTGTTGTTGCAGCTGTGATGTAGGTTGCAGTTTGCGGCTCAGTCAATCGCTGACCCGGGTTGCAGCTATGGCTCAGATTCATTCTCTTACTCGGAACTTCCATGTGCCCTGGGTGCAGCCACTTAAAAAAAAAAAAAAAAAAAAAAAAAAAATATATATATATATATATATATATATATAAAATTATTATCCGGGGACATTTAATCTTTTTCCTGGGTGGCAATGTGCCCAGCTGAATATTGGGGACTCTGTTACTATGGAAGAATGAGAGATACTAGGAGTATGAGTAGTGGTCTTTGCCACCCTCTCCTTGGAAGAGAAAATGAGGAAATTACTTTTTATGATTCCTAAGCATGTGGAATCTTCCATCAGTTCATAGTGTTCTCTCTTGATCTGCTGGTTGTCAGGGAGTCCCACTCTGTAACCCACAAAGACCGGGCAGGTTGTCCTCAGCCATATCTCTGCCTGAGGCTCAGTAAGTTAAAAGGATGCTGAGGCCTTCCGGGTACCTTGCTGGCATCTTCAGACCAAATACACATGCTGAGTTACAGTGGAGGACCATGAGGACCTTTCACTGAGAGCTCAAGTTGCAGATATCCCAAATACCCCAGAGCAAATGAGGTAATGTAGTTTTCACTTTAGTTAACAGATATGTTTCTTTGGTATAAGAAAGCTTGTTTTTTGTCTTTTTTTGTCATTTTAGGGTCGCATCCCGGCTTATGGAGGTTCCCAAGCTAGGGGTCTAATCGGAGCTGTAGCCGCTGGCCTACGCTGCAGCCACAGCAATGCCAGATCCAAGCCGCTTCTGCAACCTACACCACAGCTCACGGCAACGCTGGATCCTTAACCCACTGAGCAGTGCCAGGGATTGAACCTGCAACCTCATGGTTCCTAGTGGGATTTGTTTACCACTGAGCCATGACAGGAACTCCGAGTACAAGAAATCTGAATGCCTCAATCTGTAGTGCTGGGAAAGTCGGTGTTGCACCCTTTCTTCCTACTCCCTCTATTCTGTCTTCCTCAGGAACCCTCTGTCCAGTGGCTTCACCCTCTTCCTTCTGAACCTCTACCTATCCCCACAAACCGTACTCATTTGACCCTTTTGGGGTCTCGCAAACTCTAGGGACTTCTATTTTTGTCCAGACACAAAGGGCGGTTTTCCTCTGCTCTGGCCTTACAACATCTGCAGGGGTCCAGGAGTAGAACACAGGTGATGGATGATTCATATTTTTTTTTAATTTTTTTTCAATGAAAGTTTATTACATTTATAGTTGTACAACAATCATCACAAACCCAGTTTTAAATCACTTCTATCCCAAACCCCCAGCGCATTCCCCCATCCCCCCAATCTGTCTCATTTGGAAAGCTTAACTTTTTTCAAGTCTGAGTCAGGATCTGTTCTGCCAAGAGGTTCACTGTATCCCTTTTTTTTTTTTTAGATTCCACATGTAAGTGATAGCATTTGATGTTGGTATCTTGCTGCCTGGCTAACTTCACTTAGCATGATAATTTCTAGGTCCCTCCACATTGCTGCAAATGCCCTTACTTCTTTCCTTTTAATGGTTGCATAATATTCAACTCTGTATATGTACCACATCTTCTTTACCCACTCCTCTGTCGATGGGCATTGCAGAGAGTGCTGCAATGAACACTGGAGTACATGTGTCTTTTCGAGTCATGGTTTCCTCTGGATAGATGCCCAGGAGTGGGATTGGTGGATCTAATAGTAATTCTATTTTGAGTTTTCTGAGGAATCTCCATTCTGTTTTCCACAGTGGCTGCACTAATTTAAATTCCCACCAACAGTGTAATAGGGATCCTTTTTTCCCCACACCCTCTCCAGCATTTACTATATGTAGACTTTTTGATGAAGGCCATTCTGGCCCGTGTAAGGTGGTACCTCACAGTGGGTTTTTTTTTTTTTTTTGTCTTTTAGCCTTATCTAGGGCCGCACCCGCCGCATGTGGAGGTTCCCACATGTGGAGGTTCCCAGGCTAGGGGTCTAATAGGAGCTGTAGCTGCTAGCCTTCACCACAGCCACGGCAACGCGGGATCCGAGTCGCGTCTGCAACCTACACCACAGCTCACAGCAACGCCGGATCCTTAACCCACTGAGCATGGCCAGGGATCGAACCCGCAACCTCATGGTTCCTAGTCGGATTCGTTAACCACTGAGCCACGACAGGAACTCCTCTCACAGTGGTTTTGATTTGCATTTCTCTGATAATTAGCACTGTCGAACATCTTTTCATGTGTTTTTTGGCCATCTGTATGGATGATTAATTTTTTAGTTCACTCCTTTAGTAGGTCCAAATGCTAATTTCCTTCCAAAGAGGCAGAGTCTCACAGAAGACTTGATGCTACTTCTAGTGGAATCAACCTGGCAATAATGCAGTAACAGGCATTTGAGTCTTCATGAACTTGTATAAGGGATGATAGTTTTGCTCATACGTATTTTCCTGAGCTCCAAATAGATTGTTTCTGATTTATTTATATGTGAGTGAGTGTGTATGCACGTTTTCACCACACCCGTGGCACATGGAGGTTCTAGGAATGTGGATTGGATCTGAGTTGCAGCAATGACCTACACCACGGCTGTGGAAACACCAGATCCTTAACCCACTCTGCCATGCCAGGGACCAAACATCTGCTGCTGCAAAGACAGTGCTAGATCCTTAACCCACTGTGCCACAGAGGTAACTCCCTGGTATTCATTAAACAGATACTTATTGAGTACCTAATAAATGCTAGGTACTCTTCTAATTTTATGAGTTTATTAGTGAGCCAAACAGGCAGAAATCTCTTCTGTTGTGGAGCTTGAATTCCACATTCTGATTTGCAGGTGTCTTGCCCCAGAGCATGAGGATGGAATAAGGAGAGGGTGTTCCTCAGTGTGCATAGTACATGGGAGCATTCAGTGACACTTGTTCACTGCCCCATCGGTGAGAGAAGAGCCCTGAGTAGAAGATGGCCTCATCAATGACTTGGTCTGTAGCTTCATCCTTAAACCTGATTGAAAGTGTATGTAGGGGAGTTCCCTTTGTGGCTCAGCAGGTTAAGAACCCAACTAGTGTCCATGAGGTTGTGGGTTCAGTCCCCGGCCTCGCTCAGTGGGTTAAGGATCCGGCGTTGCCATGAGCTGTGGTGTAGGTTGCAGGCCTGGCTCAGATCCCGCGTTGCTGTGGCTGTGGTGGAGACTGGCAGCTGTAGCTCCGATTTGACCCCTAGCCTGGCAACTTCCATATCCCGCAGGTGCAGCCCTAAAAAAGAAAAAAAAAAAAAGGGAAAGTGCAGGTGGGGCTTTGCTAATAAAGGTCCGGTTACTGTCTCTGTCACTTGACATACACGTGGCCTGTGGCACTGATGTAATTTCCTTCCGTCTAGGTGTAAAGGACACCGTGCGGCGCTCTTCCTGCGGAGACTGTTTGGAGGAGTGGGAGGAAGGTGGTGACGCGTTGGAAAAACACACCAAATATTTTCCCACGTGAGTGGAATGCATGTTTAGTGTCTATGACTTTGGATGTATGTTAACAATTTTCCCATCTTATATTCTGAGCAAGACGTTGCCCAGTCCTCCGATTCTTAGGACGAAGCGGGAGTCTTGATCCCTTTCGTACCCTTGCTCTCACCGCCCGCTTCCCATCTAGCCTTCCTCTCACGGCCCTCAGAGCAGTTTTGGTTAGGTTGTTGTTTTCACATTACATGTTTACATTATCGGGACTTCATAAATGTTGCGCCTCGTAGTAAATTAAGATTTATCTGTGCAGGAAGTAATGACGGTTTTGTTTATTAGTATATTTGCCTAGCTTTTTGGTTTTTGAGGTGAGATTCACACATAAACTATATTTTTTCTCTATCTACTTGGCAACACTTGTTATATTCCTTTTTAAAAGATATAACCATTTGCTTAGTTTTTAAATTTTTTATTATGTTTATTAAAGTATGGTTGATTTACAGTGTTGTCCCAATTTCTGCCGTACAGCAAAGTGACTCAGTCATATATACACACATTCTATTTTTTTTTGTTGCTTTTTGAGTTTTTTCTGGTTGTTTGTTTTGCTTTTGCTTTTTAGGGCTGCACCCACGGCATGTGGAGGTTCCCAGGCTAGGGGTCAAATTGGAGTTACAGCCGCCGGCCTACACCACAGCCACAGCAACGCTAGATCTGAGCCATGTCTGTGACCTACACCACAGTTCATGGCAACACCATATCCTTAACACAGTGAGTCCAGGGATCGAACCTGCAACCTCATGGTTCCTAGTCGGATTCATTTCTGCTGAGCCATGATGGGAACTCCATTTCATTCTTTTTTGTGGCTAATATTCTACAACATTAGCAATTATACAATGTGGTTCATCATATAAACGAACCACATCTTAATCCATTCATCTGTCATTGGACATTTAGGTTGTTTCACATTTTGGCTATTGTGAATACTGCTGCGGTGAACAGAGGGGTGCATGTATCTATGAATTACAGTCTTGTCTGGATAGATGCCCAGGAATGGGATTGCTGGATCATATGGTAATTCTATATTTAGCTTTCTGAGGAACCTCCGTACTGTTCTCCATAGTGATTGTACCAATTTACATTCCCACCGACAGTGTAGGAGGGTTCCCTTTTCTCCACACCCTCTCCAGCACTTGGTTCTAAACTTATTAATGAGAGCCATTCCGACCTGTGTGAGGTGGTACCTCGTTACAGTTTGAAAGACCTAAGAAAACATTTGTGTGGCTTATATCAGAGAATGTTTTGCCTTCTATGAGTTGTATGGTATCTTGTCTTATGTTTGTCTTTAGGCCATTTTGAGTTTATTTTTGTGCATGGTGTGAGGTTGTGTTCTAGCTTCATTGATTCACATGCAGCTGTCCAGTTTTTCCAGCACTACTTGCTGAAGAGACTTTTTCATTATTTTATATTCTTGCCTCCTTGGGCAAAGAGATTAACTGGCTGTGGGTGTCTGAGTTTATTTCTCAGCTCTCTGTTCTATTCCATTGGTCCGTATGTCTTGTTTTCGTATCAGTATCACATTGCCTTGATTACTGTAGCTTTGTAATATTGTGTGAAGTCTGGGAGAGTTATACCACTTGCTTTGCCTCCCCCCCCCCCCAGGAATGCTTTGGAAATTCTGGGTCTTTTACAGTTCCATAGAATTTCTTTGGATTATTTTTTCTAGTTCTGTGAAAAATGTCATGGGTAATTTGATAGGGATCACTTTAAATCTGTAAATTGCTTTGGGTAGTATGGCCATTTTAACAGTACTAATTCTGGAGTCCCCTTTATGGCTCAGTGGGATAAGGACCCAACAATGTCTCTGGAAGGATGTAGGCTCAGTCCCTGGCCTCACTCAGGGGGTTAAGGATCTGGTGTTGCCATAAGCTGTGGTGTGGGTTGCAGATGGTGCTTGAATTTGGTGTTGTGGTGGCAGTGGTATACACTGCAGATGCAGCTCCAGTTCAACCCCTAGCCCAAGAACTTCCATATGCCACAGGTGCAGTCATAAAAAGAAAAAACGTATGTAATTCTTCAATCCAAGAGTGTGGGATATCTTTCCATTTCTTTGAATCCACTTTAATTTCTTTGATTAATGTTTTATAGTTCTCAGCATGTAAGTTTTTCACCTCCTTGGTCAGGTTCATTCCTAGTTGTTTTTTTCTTTTTTTTTTGGTGGAATTTTAAAAGGTATTTTTTTAATATCCCTTTTCTAATATTTCATTGTTAGTGTACAGAAATGCGACCGATTTCTGAATGTTAATCTTGTATCCTGTTACTTTGCTGAATTTATCAGTTTGAGTAGTTTTGTGTGTAGTCCTTAGGTTTTTCTATATGTAGTATCATGTCATCTGTGTAGAGTGACAATTTTACCTCTCTTCTTCCAATTTATATACTTATATATATATATATATTTTTTTTTTTTGACTGTAGTGGCTAGGACTTTCAGTACTGTGTTGGTGAAAGTGGGAGTCCTTGTTACAGATTTTAGTGGGAAGGCTTTCAGCTTTTTTCTGTTGAGTATTATATCGCCTGTGGGTTTGTCATAAGTGGCTTTTATTATGTTGAGATATGTTCCCTCTATACCCACTTTGATAAGAGTTTTTATAATGAATGGATGTTGGATTTGGTCAAATGCACTTTTTGTCTCTATTGAGATAATGTGGTTTTTGACTTTTTCGTTGTTGTTGTTAATGGGGTGTATGACATTGATTGATGTGCCTATTTTGAACCATCCTTGGGAACGTGATTTGAAACCCATTTGGTCATGGCGTATGATCTTTTCTGTGTGTTGTTGGATTTGGCTGGCTAAAATTTTGTTGAGAATTTTTGTGTCTATATTCATAAAAGATATTGGTCTAGGAGTTCCTGTCGTGGGGCAGTGGTTAACGAATCCGACTAGGAATCATGAGGTTGTGGGTTCGATCCCTGGCCTTGCTCAGTGGGTTAAGGATCCAGCGTTGCCGTGAGTTGCGGTGTAGGTTGCAGACGCGGCTCGGATCTGGCATTGCTGTGGCTTTGGTGTAGGCCAGCGGCTACAGCTCCAATTCGACCCCTAGCCTGGGAACCTCCACATGCTGCGGGTGCGGCCCTAAAATGACAAAAGACAAAAAAAAAAAAAAAAAAAGATGCTGGCCTATAATTTCCTTTTTTAGTAGTGTCCTTGTCTGATCTTGGTATTAGGGTGATGGTGGCTTCATAAAATGTCTTTGGGAGTGTCCTTTCTCCTTCAGTCTTTTGGAAAAGCTTAAGAAGCCTAGATATAAGTTATTCTTTGTATGTTTGGTAGAATTCTTCAGTGACGCCATCTGGTCCTGGACTCTTACTGTAGGAAGTTTTTTAAATTACATACTCAGTTTCATTTCTGGTGATCATTCTGTTCAAATAATTTGTTTCTTCTTGATTCAGTTTTGGTGGGCTTTATGTTTTTATTTTTTATTAGCTTTTTTTTGCTTAATGAATTTTATTTCAATTATAAGGTGTACAAAAATCGTCCCAAACCCTCAGTGCATCCCCCCACCCACCAGATTGTCGTATTTGAGAAACCAAATGTTTTCCAAAGTCTGTGAGTCATTGTCTGCAAAGAAGTTCATTTTGTCTTTTTAGTTTCCACATGTAAGCGGTAGCATTGGGGGTTGCTGTCTAATTGTCTGACTGGTTTCACTCCGCATGATAATTTCTAGGTTCATCCATGTTGCTATAAATGTTGTTATTTCATTCCTTTTAATGGCTGAGTAATATTCCATTTTGTGTATGTACCACATCTTCCCTATCCACTCCTCTGTCGATGGGCATTTAGGTTGTTTCCGTGACCTGGCTATTGCAGAGAGTGCTGCAATGAACACTGGAGTGTATGTGTCTTTTCGAGTCATGGTTTCTTCTGGATTGATGTCCAGGACTGGGATTGTTGGATCAAATGGTAATTCTATTTTGAGTTTTCTGGGGAATCTCCATAATGTTTTCCACAGTGGTTGTATCAATTTGCATTCCCACCAACAGCGTAATAGGGAAACTTTTTCCCCACACCCTCTCCAGCACTTACTGTTTCTAGACTTTTTGATGATGGCCATTGTGGCCCGTGTAAGGTGGTACCTCATAGTGGTTTTGATTTGCATTTCCCTAATGAGGAGCGATGGTGAACATCTTTTCATGTGTTTATTTGCCATCTGCATGTCTTCTTTGGAGAACTGTCTGCCTAGATCCTCTGCCCATTTTTTGATGGGGTTGTTTGTTTCTTTGGTATTGAGCTGTAGGAGGTGTTTGTAAATTTTAGAGATTAATCCCTTGTCAGTTGATTCATTTGCAAATATTTTCTCCCATTCTGTGGGTTGTCTTTTCGTTTTGTTTAGGGTTTCCTTTGCTGTGCAGAAACTTTGAAGTTTAATTAAGTCCCATTTGTTTATTTCTCTTTTTATTGTCCTTACTCTGACAGACGGATCTGAGAAGATGTTGCTATCATTTATGTCAGTGTTTGGCCTATATTTTCCTCTAAGAGTTTTATAGTATCTGGTCTTATATCTAGATCTTTAATCCATTTTGAGTTTATTTTTGTGCATGGTGTTAGAAAGTGTTCTAGTTTCATTGTTTTACATGTAGCTGTCCAGTTTTCCCAGCACCACTTATTGAAGAGGCTGTCTTTTGTCCAGTGTATATTCTTGGCTCCTTTGTCATACATTAGTTGACTATAGATGCGTGGATTTAATTCTGGGCTTTCTATCCTGTTCCACTGATCTATATTTCTGTCTTTGTGCCAGTACCATACAGTTTTGATGACTGTAGCTTCGTAGTATAGTGTGAAGTCAGGGAGCCTGATCCCTCCAGCTCCATTTTTCTTCTTCAGGATGTCTTTGGCTATTCTGGGTTTTTTGTGTTTCCAAACAAACTTTAAAATATTTTGTTCTAGTTCTGTGAAAAAGGTCATTCGTAATTTGATAGGGATTGCACTGAATGTGTAGATTGCCTTGGGTAGTATAGTCATTTTGATAATATTGACTCTTCCAATCCAAGAGCCTGTCCACCTGTTCAAGTCATCCTTGATTTCTTTCATCAGCGCCTTATAATTTTCAGAGTACAGATCTTTTGTCTCTTTAGGCAGGTTTATTCCTAAGTATTTGATTCTTTTTGATGTGATAGTAAATGGGATTGCTTCCCTAATTTCTCTTTCTGATCTTTCATTGTTAGAATATAGAAATACAGTTGATTTGTGTATTAATTTTGTATCCTGAGATTTTGCCAAATTCATTGATGAGCTCTAACAGTTTCCTGATAGAGTCTTTAGTGTTCTCTAGGTATAGTATCATGTCATCTGCGAATAGTGATTGTTTTACTTCTTCCTTTCCAATTTGGATTCCTTTTACTTACTTTTCTTCTCTGATTGCTGTGACTAGGACTTCCAGAACTATGTTGAATAGTAGTGGCTAGAGTGGACATCCCTGTCTTGTTCCTGATCTCAGTGGGAATTCTTTCAGCTTTTCACCATTGAGAATGATGTGAGCTCTGGGTTTGTCACAGATGGCATTTATTCTGTTGAGGTAGGTTCCCCCTATGCCCACTTTCTGAAGGGTTTTTTATCAGAAATGGGTGTTGGATTTTGTCAGAGGCTTTTTCTGCATCTATGGAGAGAATCATATGGTTTTTATTTTTCAGTTTGTTAACGTGGTGTATCACACTGATTTGCAGATATTGAAGAATCCTTGCATCCCTGAGATAAATCCCACTTGATTGTGATGTACAATCCTTTTAATGTATTGTTGGATTCGGTTGGCTAGTATTTTGTTGAGAATTTTTGCATCTATGTTCATCAGTGAGACTCGCCTGTAATTTTCTTTTTTTGTGATAACTTTATCTGGTTTTTGTATCAGGGTGATGGTTGCCTCATAGAATGAGTTTGGGAGTGTCCCTTCCTCTGCAATTTTTTGGAAGAGTTTCAGAGTAATGGTGTTAGCTCTTATCTAAATGTTTGATAGAATTCACCTGTGAAACCATCTGGTCCTGGACTTTTGTTTGTTGGAAGTTTTTTAATCACAGTTTCAATTTCAGAACTTGTGATTGGTCTATTCATATTTTCTATTTCATCTTGTTTTTGTCTTGGAAGATTGCACTTTTCTAAGAATTTGTCCATTTCTTCTAGGTTTTCCATGTGATCCTTTGTATTTCTGTGATGTCTGTTGTTACTTCTCCTTTTTCATTTCTAATTTTATTGATTTGTGTCGTCTCTTTTTCTTGATAAGTCTGGCTAAGGGTTTATCAATTTTGTTGATCTTTTCAAAGAACCAGCTTTTAGTTTCATTGATCTTTTCTATGGTTTTCTTCATTTCTATTTCATTGATTTCTGCTCTGATCTTTGTGATTTCTTCTACTAAATTTAGGTCTTGTCAGTTCTTCCCTCTCTAGCTGCTTTAGATGTAAAGTTAGGTTGTTTATTTGAGCCTTTTCTTGTTTCATGAGGTAGGCTTGTATTGCTGTAAACTTTCCTCTTAAAACTGCTTTTGCTGCATCCCAGAGGTTTTGGAGTGTCATATCTTTGTTATCATTTGCTTCGAGGTATTTTTTAATTTCCTCCTTGATTTCTTCAGTGATCCATTGGTTATTTAGCAGTGTGTTGTTTAATCTCCATGTATTTGTATTTCTGGCCATTTTTTTCTTGTTGTTGATTTCCAGTCGTATAGCATTGTGGTCAGAGGAGATGCTTGAAATGATTTCAATTTTCTTAAAGTTACTGAGGCTTGATTTGCAGCCCAGGATGTGATCAGTCTTAGAGAATGTTCTGTGTACACTTGAGAAGAACGTGTACTCTGTTGCTTTTGGATGGAATGTCCTATAAATATCTATTAAGTCCATCTAATCTAATGCTTCATTCAGGGCCTGTGTTTCCTTATTGATTTTCTGCCTGGATGACCTGTCCGTTGCTGTTAAGTGGGGTGTTAAAGTCCCCCACTATGATGGTGTTATTGTTGATTTCTCCTTTTAAAGTTGTTAGCAGTTGCCTTATATATTGTGGTGATCCTATGTTGGGTGCATAGATATTTGAAATTGTTACATTTTCTTGTTGGATTGATCCTTTGATCATTATGTAGTGCCTTTCCTTGTCTCTAAAAATGTTCTTCGTTTTTTATGGAGTTCCTGTCATGGCACAGTGGTTAACGAATCCGACTAGGAACCATGATGTTGCGGGTTCGATTCCTGGCCTTGCTCAGGGGGTTAAGGATCCGGCGTTCTTGTGAGCTGTGGTGCAGGTTGCAGATGCAGCTCAGATCCCGCATTGCTGTGGCTGTGGTGAAGGCCGGCAGCTACAGCTCCTGTTAGACCCCTAGCCTGGGAACCTCCATATGCCATGGGTGTGGCCCTAGATAAGGCAAAAAGACAAAAAAAAAAAATAATTAAAAAAATAAATAAAAATGTTCTTCATCTTAAAGTCTATTTTGTCTGATATGAGTATTGCTATTCCGGCTTTGTTTTGATTCCCGTTTGCATGGAATATTTTCTTCTGTCCTCTCACTTTCAATTTGTATGTGTCTCTAGAAGTGAAGTGCGTCTCTTGAAGACAGTGTATATATGGGTCTTGTTCTTGTATCCATTTGGCTAGTCTATGTCTTTTGGTTGGGGCATTCAGTCCATTGACATTTAAGGTAATATTGATATATATGTTATTGCCATTGTATTAACTGTTTGGGGTTTTTGTTGCTCTTTTTTTCTTCCCTTATTGTCTTGTTGTCTCCTCTCACAAGATGACTATCTTTAATGTCGTATTTGAGTTGATTTTTCTTACTTGTTTTTGTATCAATTGTAGATTTTTGGTTTGCAGTTACCCTGAAGTTTTAATATAGGAGTCTATATATAAATGAGATAGTTTTAAGTTGTTCGTTTCTTAATTGCATGTGCATCTCCAGTGACGTGCATTTGTGCTCTCTTCTCATGATTTCTGATTTTGGTAGCATAATTGTGCATGGATGATTTAGCATCTTTATATATGCCTTTACTGGTGAGCCTTGTCGTTTGTGGTGTTTTTGTTTCTGGTTGTGGCCTTTTCTTTTCTGCCTAGAGAAGTTCCTTTAGGATTTGTTGCAAAGCTGGTTTAGTGTTGCAGAAACCTCTTAGCTTTTGCTTATCTGTAAAGGTTTTGATCTCTCCTTCAAATCTGAATGAGAGCCTTGCAGGGTAGAGTAATCTTGGTTGGAAGTTTTTTCCTTTCATTACATGAAGTATATCATGCCTCTCCCTTCTGGCCTGCAGAGTTTCAGTTGAAAAATCTGCTGATAACCTTATTGGGGTTCCCTTGTATGTAATTTGTTTCTTTTCCCTAGCTGCTTTCAATATTTTCTCTTTGTCTTTAATTTTGGTCATTTTGATTAATATGTGTCTGGGGGTGTTCCTCCTTGGGTTTATTTTATATGGTACTCATTGCACTTCCTTTATTTGAGTGAGTGGTTCCTTTCCCATATTAGGGAAGTTTTCAGCTATTATCTTTTCAAATATTTTTTCTGTCCCATTTTCTCTCTGGCACACCTATAATACGGATGTTGGTGCATTTAACATTATTCCAGAGTTCTCTGAGACTCTGCTCATTTCCTTTCAATCTTTTATCTCTTTTCTCTTCTGCATTAGTGATTTCCACTAATCTGTCCTCCACCTTGCTGATTCGTTCTTCTGCCTCCTGTATTCTACTGTTGGCTGCTTCTAATGAATTTTTTATTTCAGTGATTGTATTTTGCATCTCTTCTTGTTTAATTTTTACAGCTTGTATTTCTTTGTTCAATGTTTCCTGTATATTTTTGATCTTTGCCTCCAGTTTATTTCCAATGCCTTGCATCATCTTCAGCATCAACAGTCTAAAGTCTCTTTCTGGGAGGCTGATAATCTCATCACTGAACTGTTTTTCTGGGCTTTTCTCTTTCTCCCTTATTTGAGTTACAGTTTTCTGTCTTTTCATTTTTATAGTTTTTTGGTGTGGTCACCTTTTTGCCGACAATAGAGTTATAGCCTCTTCTTAGTTCAGGTGTTTGCCTCCCCTGTGGCTAAAGTTGGTATGGGCGGGGCTTTCTGTAGGCTTCCCGATGGGAGGAACTGATGCCTGCCCACTGGTAGGTGGGGTTGATTCCTATCCCTCTGATGGGTGGGGCTTTGTCTCTGGGTGAGATTAGAGGCTGCCTGTGTGCCTGTTCACTTATTTTGCTGTTCAGCTGGGTAAGGAATTCTAGGTTGGAAGTCATTCTAATTCTAAAATTGTAGAGACATTGCTACATTTTCTGATAGCTTCCAATATTGCTGTTGAAGTTCCATGTCCTTTGATTGAAAACTGCTTTTTCCCATCACAGAAGCATTTAGGATTTTCCCTTTATTACCAGTATTCTAAAATTTCATAAATAAGCAGTTTCATTAATATTTATTTTCTGTGGATCTTTATTTTAGAGGGGCTTATTTTCACTCACCAAAATCTTCAAAAAAGTTGTAAGAGCAAATTTTCTGTTTTACTCTCTAACTAGTAAGTACTTTTCCTGAAGTAAATATTAATACAAACAGCTCTTAAATGCTTCCATCTAATTCTAAGATTGTAAAGAAGATATGGTTTTGAAGGTGCTTGTCAGAAGTGCTTGCTTTTTTTCTCATTTGGATTTAGTGTTCAGTAAATTGTTAGACAGTGGAAATACTCAATTCTTGGAAAAATAAGCTAGCATGAAGTCTAATTGTATTTAGTACTTTTTCTGGAATGTGTCGACTCCTTTTTTTGTAGGCTTTTTACTTTTTTCTACTTTTTTAAAACTGCCAACTGAGATTTTTTTTAAAGGGGTACCTAATATATATATGTATGATTTAAAAGACCATTAACAGGGAGTTCCCATCGTGGCGCAGTGGAAAAGAATCTGACTAGGAACCATGAGGTTGTGGGTTCAATCCCTGGCCTTGTTCAGTGGGTTAATGATCTGGCGTTGCTGTGAGCTGTGGTGTAGGCTGCAGACATGGCTTGGATCCCGTGTGGTGTAGACCAGTGGCTACAGCTCTGATTAGACTCCTAGCCTGGGACCGCCACATGCCATGGGTGTGGCCCTAAAAAATGACAAAAAGACAAAAAAATAAAAAATAAAAGACCTTTAACAAAAGAAACCAACAAACCCACCACGTAGGCCTTAGAAGGCTACTGGGTGCCCACCCTTCCAAATTCTGATTATATCCTTGTCTCTCCAATCCACGGGTAAACATGATCCTGAATTTAAGTTAATTTTTCCTTCTAGTGGTTTCACTAACTATATATGTATCATTAAATATATTTAAATTTGCCTATTCTTTTTTTTCTTTTGGCTGTACCCATGGCATGAGGAAGTTCAGGGATAAAACCTGTGCCACGGCAGCCACCTGAGCCACTGTAGTGACAACACCAGATCCTTAGCCCACAGTACCACAAGGGCAATTAACTTTGCCTCTTTTTTTTTTTTTTTTTTTTTTTTGGCTGCAATCATGGCATACGGAAGTTACTGAGCCAGGGACTGAATCAGAGTTGCAGCTGCAACGTATGCTACAGCTGTGGCAATGCTGGATACTTAACCCACTACTCCATATTGGGAACTTCAAATTTTGCCTAGTCTTAGTACAAATAAATGGAAGCATACTGCATGGTTCTTCTGTAATGATTGGCTTATCTTACTCAACAGTGTTTCTGAAATTCGTTCAGAATCATGTGTAGAGTGGTAGCTTACTTGTTCTCACCACTGTATAGTATATTGTTTTTGTTTGTTTGTTTTTGCTGCACTTGCAGCATATGGAAGTTCCCAGGCCACAGAACAGATCAGAGCTGCAGCTGCCATCCTACACCACAACCAAAGCCACAGAAACACCAGATCCTTAACCTGCTGGGTGAGGCCAGGGATTGAACCTGCATCTTCATGGACACAATGTTGGGTCCTTAACCCACTGAGTCACCATGGGACTTCCTCTTTTAAGCTCATTTCAGTTGGTTTCATGGATGAGTGTTAAATATGCACTAATTCCACCAAATTTACTGGCTATCCTACTTTATAACCCATTTGCATTTCTGTTGCTAAGAGCTCCAGGCTACATGTTCTGTTTGAAAATAATACAGAATTACTAGAAAAGTTAAATTTATACTTTTCTTTTTTCTTTTTACAGCCACACCCTCAGCATATGGAGGATCCCAGGCTAGGGGTCAGATTGGAGCTGCAGCTGCCGGCCTGTGCCACAGCCACAACAATGCAGGATCTGTGCTGCGTCTGTGATGTATACCACAGCTCATGGCAATGACGGATCCTCAACCCACTGAGTGAAGCCAGGGATCAGACCCGCCTCCTCATGGATCCTAGTTGGGTTCATTAACTGCTGAGCCATGAAGGGAACTCGTGTACTTAATTTTGCCACTAAAATTCTAACACCTTTTTTTTTGGCCATGCCTGCAGCATGTGGAATTTCCTGGGCCAGGGACTGAACCTATGCCACAGCAGTGAGCCACCGCACTCACAATGCTGGATCCCTAACCCACTGAGTCACCAGGGAACTCCCTAACAGTGTTTTAAAAAATCTAATGTAAATGCTTAAGGCATACAACAATCTTTATAATTTTTAACTTTTGTTCGTGGTTTTCAGTTTCTCCAAAATATGAAGTCTTCTGCAGAAGTGATTCCAGACCTTCAGAGCCATGGTGAACTTTCTAAATTAATGGTATTGACGACTATCTTGTTTATTTTCAGTGTGTGATCATGTGATTAAAAATCGTTTTTGAAAAGGAACTGCTCATCATAAATAAGTAAATTCCACAAATATCTGTCAAGTACCTCTCGTGCTACTTGCAGATGGGGATACCAATAAACAAGACATAACACCTATTTTTTTCTTTTTTGTCTTTTCAGGCCAGTGCAGCATGTGGAGGTTCCCAGGCTAGGGGTCGAGTGGGAGCTATAGCCACCGGCCTATTGACAGAGCCACAGCAATGCGGGATCTGAGGCCCGTCTGCGATCTACACCACAGCTCATGGCAACACCAGATCCTTAACACACTGAGTGAGGCCACTCATGGATGCTAGTCAGGTTCGTTAACCACTGAACCACGATGGAAACTCCGACATAACACCTAATTTCATGAAATGTAGAGTCAGTCCCTTTTACTTTTGGACCCTGGCTCTTCTGGACCTAAGAGGTGATCGGCATCCAGGCCACCTGGATTCCTTTGTGATCTTTGGAGGGCTGATTTGCTGGTTGGTTTTCCTCAAAGCTGGGAAGATACGTCTTTTTACAAAAGCAAATGACCAACCAGATAAAAAATCCATGTTAATAGGCTGAGCCCTTTAAACTGAGACATTCTACATAGTTGTCTGGGATATCGGCCATTACTGATTTAATACACACACATCTTTTGCTTGAGGCTGTATGTTAGGTATATTACGTTTGCCATCCCACAAAAAAGGAAATAAGGTAACTTGCTGTTCACTTGATTTCATCTTTTTTCTTTGTGAACTGAAAATGAAATTGAAAAAACATTTGGGGGTATAGAAACAGCTTTTTATTTTATTGATGTATAATTGACTTACACTGTTAGTTTTGCGTGTACAACACAGTGATTAGGTATGTATCTATCCATTACAAAGTGATCACCCCAAGCCTAGTTACCATCTGTCACCCTTCAAAGTTATTGTAATAACACTGACTATACTCCCCTTGCTGTTCATAGCATCTCTGTGACGTACTTATTTTATAGCTGGAAATTTGTTTCTCTGAATCACCTTCACCTCATCTCCCCAGCTGCCTTAAAGAGCTTATTTTAAAAGGAAGAAACATAATCTTTCTGTATCCTAGGTATGTAATATTCAAAATACCTTGATAACGAAGATCAGAAGCTGTACCTAATGATTTCTGGAGGGTCCATTTTGCTCTAGGTGCTGTGGTCCTGAGCGCCTGGATGGTGATCACTGCTTCAGTTGCCCATGGAGCGCACTGTTCAGGTACCACCCAGGAGCACATGCTTGTGTGTGTTTGCAGATCACTTATTATTTTATATTTGTAGCAGTCCTCCTTGTAACTGGCATTTGTATTTGAGGGCGGGTGGTGTTGAGATGATGTCTGGTGCCCAGTTGTAACATAAGGCCCCTACCTCTTATACAAGTGTTGATTTAATGGAGAATTTTATTTTCAAAGGGAATGACAAGTGAAAGCAATCTTGAAGAGTCAGCAGCAGTTGGTTCTGTAGTGCCAGGTAAGGATCTGGAAGTAGCACGTGGGATTATATGAATGTTACGTATATTTATCTGCAGGGGACTTTAAAAGAGTATTGCTAACTGTGTCTTCTTGCTTCTTCCCCAGAGATGGTCCAGGGTGAAGCCCAGTGGTTTCAGGAGGCAGAATCTGAGTGCACGCCTGAGAAAAGCCTACACCAGTGCCCCCTTCTGCCACATGTCTTTACTTGAGGTCTCTTCCTGTCTAGCCACCGACCAGTTGCTGGGCTGTGAGCTGTCCCTTGCGTCAAAAAACATCAGCAGTCCTGTGCAAGAGCCTCTGGTGTTGCCCGAGATCTCTGCTAACTTGAATGCTGTCGTGTGTGTGGAGGATGAAACTGGTAGTGGAAAGACAGTCCTCCTGAAGAAAATAGCTCTATGGGCATCAGGATGCTGTCCCTTATTAAACAGGTTCCAGCTGGCCTTCTATCTCTCCCCAAATTCTACCAGCCAGGACCAAGGGCTGGCCAATAGCATTTGTGACTAGCTCCTAGAGACGGAAGGATTTGTTACTGAAACGGGCCTGAGGAACATCATCCAGCAGTTAAAGAATCAGGTGTTTTTCCTTTTGGGTGACACAGAGACATGTGCTCAACTCCCCAAGTCCTAGAGAGGATGATTCAAAGAAACCATTTGTCAAGGACCTGCTTAATGACTGCTGTCCATACAAACAAGGCCAAGGGCATCTGCTGCTACCTAGACACAGCTGTGGAGATGAAAGCACTTCCCTTCTATAATACTATCTATATATTATGGAAGCTTTTTTTCCACAATATAACCCGCCTGCAAAAGTTTATGATTCATTTTAAAGTGAATGAAACTTTGCAGGGAATTCAGAAAACTCCCCTTTTCGTGGCAGCGGCCTGTGCTAATTGGCTTCAGTATCCTTTACACCTTGTGGCTGTTTTTAAGTCCTATATGGAATGCCTTTTCTTAAGATACAAATCTGCAGCTGACCTTCTCAAAGCAACTGTGTCCTGTGGTGAGCTGGCCTTGAACGGCTTTTCATCTTGCTTTGAGTTTAGCCATGATGATCTCATAGACGCTGAGATTGATGATTTAGCCATGTACCTGATGAGTAAATTCACAGCCCAGATATCAAGGCCAGTCTAGAGGTTTTTAAATCCTGCGTTCCAAGCATTTCTTGCTGGGATGAGGCTGACTGAACTTCTGGATTCAGACAGGCCGGCCAGAAGATGAAGATTTGGGACTTCATTATTTGAAACAGATTAACTCATCCATGATGGTTATGTGTCCCTATGACAGTTTTTTGAGTTGTGTCTCCTGCCATGCTTTAACAAGGTCAGAGCCAAAAATTGTATCTCATTTGCTTCTTTTCGTGGATAAGAGTCACCAGAGACCCTGTCTGAAAATGATGACTGCCTGAAGCACCACCCAGAAACGTCAGTGATGATGCAGTATGTTAGGGGGCTGTGGCAAAGCTGTCTGCAAGATTATTTTTCAATGGCTTTAGGACATTTACTGACTCTGGCTGTAAAAACTGCCTATCAGAGCAACACTGTTGCTGCGTGTTCTCCATTTTTTTTTTTGCAATTCCTTCATGGGAGAACCCTGTCTTTGAAAGAACTTAATTTGCAGTATTTTTTTTTTTTTTTTTTTGACCACCCAGAAAGCCTGTTACTGTTGAGGAGCGTCAAGATCTCCATACATGGAAAAAAATTACCGAGACTTAATTCGTCAGGCCTGGAAACATGTCTTGACAAATCCTAGGCATCAACAGTAGATCAGGACTGTGCTTCTGCCCTTGAACTTCTGAATAAATGGAGGCAGAGTATAGCTGAAAAAAAAGACAACATGCAGAGTTTTCTGAACATGCTACTTGATTCTTCACCAGACATCGGCACTGGCTGTTGGAACCTTTCGTCAAAGCAGTACAAGATCCCCCTTCTGGAAGTTCATGTGAAAGACGTTCATGCTGTGGACCAGGAGATGCTAAGGGTTCTAGTGGAAGTTTTCTCAGCTTCATAGCATATTGAACTCCACTTGATGAGAAGCATGGGCTTTACTGAAAGTATCCGCCTGGCTCTTGAGCAGCATAAGTCCTCTTTAACCAAGTGCTCCATTTGCAAATTTGAGCCAAGTGCAGTAGAACAGGAACTGCTTCTCATTCTGCCTTCCCTGGAATCCCCTGAAGTCTCAGAGACAACCCATCTCCCAGGTAAACCTGGACCTATTTTAAGTAACCATTAGAATGTGTAATTTTAGCTTCTCATTCTTCATTTTAGGTGGATGAAAACCTGAAAGCATGAGACCAGCTGACTGAACAAATAGAAAATAAACCTTTCCTAATTCATACTACTGACAGAAAAAAGTAAGCAAAAGGCCTCCAAAAATAGAATGGCTTTCAAATGCTGATAAAATAACTGGAGTTCCCATCGTGGTGCAGCAGAAACGAATCTGACTGGGAACTATGAGGTTGCAGGTTCAATCCCTGGCCTCGCTCAGTGGGTTAAGGATCTGGTGTTGCCGTGAGCTGTAGTGAAGTTCGCAGACACGGCTCGAATCTGGCTTTGCTGTGGCTGTGGTGTAGGCTAGCAGCTGTAGCTCTGATTAAACCTCCATGTGCCCTGAGTGTGGCCCTAAAAACGACAAAAGACAAAAAGTAAAATAACCAATGAAGGCTCTTGTAAACAAATGACTTATTAGTGAAAGGATGTTCTATATGTAAATGATCCATGAGGAACTGCCCTACCCCTACGTCGTGGACTCTTTGGGAAATATCTCCCAGTTATTTGGGTCTCCTTTTACTTCTCCAAGCAGTGTTTGAGGGTTTTCAGTGTAGAATTTATCATCTTTTATTAAATTTATTCCTAGGAACTTTTTTTTTTTTTTGCTTTTAAGGGCCACACGCATGGCATATGAAAGTTCCCAGGCTATGGGTTGAATTAGAGCTACAGCTGCGGGCCTACACCACGGCAATAGCAGTGCAGAATCCGAGCCACGTCTACGACCTACACTACAGCTCACAGCAACGCCGGGTCCTTTAACCCAATGAGCAAGGCCAGGGATCAAACCTGAATCCTCATGGATACTAGTAGGGTTCATAACCCGCTGAAGCACAACAGGAATGCTCTAGGAACTTGTGTTTTTTTTTGTTGCTGTCATTCTTGCTCTCTTTAGGGCCGCACTCACGGCATATGGAGGTTCCCAGGCTAGGGGTCGAATCGGAGCTACAGCTGCCAGCCTATACCACAGCCACAGCAATGCCAGATCCGAGCTACATCTGCAACCTACACCACAGCTCATGGCAATGCTGGATCCTTAACCCACTGAGAGAGGCCAGGGATCGAACCTGCGTCCTCACGGATGCCCATCAGGTTCATTAACTGCTGAGCCACAAAGGGAGCTCCAGAACTTGTATTTTTGATACTCTTGTAAATGGTATTGAAATGTTTTCATTTTCTGATTGTTGCTCACATAGGTTTGGTTTTTAGCAGTTAAATACCTTGGGTTGCTTTGTTTTGTATCTTCCTGAGGGTCACTGAATGTTTTTTTCGAGAGGTGATACTTACCATCAAAATAAAAAAAAATTTTTTTCAAATCTTTTTTATGATGGTAAAAAATACTTTCCTTTTTTGTTTTTTAGGACCACACCCTCAGCAAATGAAAGTTCTCAGGCTAGGGGCTGAATTGGAGCTGCAGCTGCCAGGCTATGCCATAGCCACAGCAACGCTGGATCTGAGCCGCATTTGCAATTTATACCACAGCTCACAGCAACGCCAGATTAACCCACTGAGCGAGGCCAGGGATCGAACCCACATCCTCATGGATACTAGTCGGATTCATTACCATTGAACCACAACAGGAACTCCTAAAAACATACATAAAATTTTAAAACCTTTTTTTTTTTTTTGGCCGTGCCTGCTGTATGCAAAAGTTCTCCAGGCCAGTAATCACACAGTGCCATAGCAGTGACAACAGCAGATCCTTAACCCGCTGAACCACCAGGGAACTCCTAAACTGTTTTTAGGTCTGCAGTTCAGTGGCACGAAGTACTACAGTATTGTGTAGCCATCATCTCTATCCATTTCTAGAACCTTCTCATTTCATCATCCTGAATTCTGTACCTATTTAACAAGAAGTTCTCTCACTCCCCAGCTGCTGATGTCTACTTTGTCTAGACAAGCTCATGGAGACACATTTTGTGTAAGTGAAACCATGCAGTATTCTGTTCTTTTGTGTCTGGCTTCTTTTAACATTTTTAAGGTTCATCCATGTTGTAGCATGTGTCAGAACTTCACTACTTGTATTTTTTATTTTTAGTCTTTTTTTAAATAATTTTTTTTTTTTTTTTTAGGGCTGCACCCACGGCATATGGAGGTTCCCAGGCTAGAGGTCTAATCAAAGCTGTGGCTGCCCACTTACACCACAGCCACATCAGATCCGAGCTGCATCTGCGATCTACACCACAGCTCACGGCAATGCCGGATCCTTAACCCACTGAGTGAGGCCAGGGATCGAACCCGCAACCTCATGGTTCCTAGTCGGATTCATTTCCGCTGCTCCATGACAGAGAACTCCTGTTCGTCCAATTTTTAATTCTGTTCTTTTTGAGTCATGAGGGTTCTTTGTATAATGAAATCTTTTTTGGACATGTGGTTTTTAAATATTTTCTCCTGTTCTGAAGATCGACTTCTTCACTGCCCTGACAGTGGCCTTCAATCCATAAAGTTTTAAATTTTGATGAACTCTAATTTGTCTACTTTTCTTTTTCGCTAGTGCTCTTGGCAGGATACCTAAGACTCCACTGTTAAATCCAAGGTCATGATTTAGCCTTGTTTTCTTGGAAATGTTTTATGGTTCTAGAGCTTTAGGTTTGTTGATGAATTCTGAGCTAACTTTGTATATATTGGTGGGAGGAAAGAGTCTAACTTCTTTCGCATGTGAAAATGCAGTTGTCCCAGCCGGATTTGTTGAGAAGATGTTTTATTTTTGTGAATCCAGAGCATAGCACAGGGCCTCTCATATAGTACATAGTCATAAATGCTGCAAAAAGCATTATCTTCACATATGTCCTTTCTAAAAACAAATGTCTTACAGTATGTGAAAGATTTATTAGAAAATATGAAAAGTTTGAATCAGAATGAGAATTAGTTTTCCCATTTTGATCTCTGTAGATTAATAATGGGAAATGGTGAGCTGCTTTCTAGATCAACTCTTTTCTTTTCTAATTTGGACAAGTTTGTGTGCCTGAAAAAACTGTGTGTAAATCTGGGTGATAAAGATTTTTTTTTCAGTCATTCCTAAATCTCCATCATATGGAGAAATTATTGGTCTAAATTTCAGCTGAGCATGGTCCTTCCAAATTAGGTAAGGGTGTACTTGTTTTTACATCACTTGGAAAAGTTACTTGGCCAATAACTTAAGAATTAAAGCTTCTGTGGATCTTATGGTGTAGCCTGTATCCATGGTAAATTGGAGAAATAGCACTTTATTGTTAAAAAAAAAAAAAAAAGCAGAGAGCTATGTGTAGTTAATTGAGCCCTTACTACTTGCTAGAAATTATTCTAAGCACTTTGTAAATACTAACTCTTAATCTACATACTCAGTCTATTAGATATAGTACTGTTATTCTTCTCATTTTACAGCTGGGGAAATGGAATTATAGAGGTTAAGCTATATTTACTCAAGGTCACCCAGATAAGGAAATGGTAAATCTGTAATTCAGACGCAGGAATTCTGGCTACTAAGTCTAATAAGCTCTTAACCAGTGTTATATTCTGCTTCTCCAAAAAATAGTTTGTAGAGTTATGTTATTTTGCTTTTAAGTAGCTCTTACATTGCAACTCTCAGATTTGCCAGATCCGGGAAGGAAATCTGCTGGTTGGTAGTAACCAGAAGCATTTCTCTGTTTCTCATCAGTCTGTTCTAATGGTGAATGAACAACCCGTACAGCTATCTTTCTTAAATGTGTCATTTAGCAAAATGAATTAGGTACCATCAATTCCTTAGTTTAGTAAAGACTAAACACTAAAAGACTGAAGAAAGGTAAATATCTACCAAAGTGACCTGCAGAGTTGCATGCAAAAAAGTTATTGTGGCTGAAGCTGGAAGTACTTGTTTTCTCACATGTATGAGCAATTTTTTCATCAGATTTAGCTTTTGCTTCAGAGTTGTCACTGCCTTTGTCTCTTTGCATGGTATTTATAGTGAAAACCTCATGTGCAGACTTACGAGACATTAAGATATTAAAGTTGATGGTTTTAGCTGAATCACTGCCATTATTATATAGAGAAAACTGATCCCCAGAGATAGTAAATGCATGTTCACATAAGCTCACCAGTTAGCTGCAGAACCTGAACCTAAGCCCAAATGATCACATTACGATGCTCTGAAACAAAGTAATAAATTTTGTTAAATTGTTAGGGAGTTCCCGTTGTGGCTCAGTGGTTAACGAATCTGACTAGGAACCATGAGGTTGCGGGTTCAATCCCAGCATCGCTCAGTAGGTTAAGGATCTGGCGTTGCCGTGAGATGTGGTGTAGGTTGCAGACGTGGCTCGGATCCCGCGTTGCTGTAGCCTGTGGTGTAAGCTGGCGGCCACAGCTCCGATTAGACCCCTAGCCTGGGAACCTCCATATGCCACAGGTGCAGCCTTGAAAAGACCAAAAAAAAACCTGTTAGAATTAGCCATAGAATTTATTATTTTAACAGAATTTACAATCATTTCTAATTTCTAAAATCTTTCATATTTTACAGTCAAATTCAGAATTTTCCAAACGTCCATATTTTCCATTTGCAATGTAATTTCTTTTTGGATTTTGAGTCTCTCATGACTGTACTTGCTTCCTGCAAGAAACTTGAAGAAATTAAATTTTCTGGACCAGTTTTTAAACCCATCCCATTTGGTAAGAACTATAATTATAAAATCTTGGTTTAAGAACTTTTCCAAAACAGTCAAATCTTAAACATGCAATTGATGTCAAAGAACAAAACTATTGCAATAGATACCTGGTATTAAGTGAATTTTTAAGGTAAGGTATTGTTTCTAGACATTTAAATATTTCTAGTTATCAGAACTGTTCTTGGAGCAAAGATTGTATTATCTACTTAAGTCATATTAATTAACTGAATCTGAATTATTAATTTCACTTTTAAACTGTTCTTTAAACATTACTTTTGGTCTTAAGAAATGTAGCTGACATAACTGAATTTTTATTTTCCCTTTTATAGTGACAGTTCTGCCAAGTTTTATTTCTCTGAAGATATTAAATCTGGAGCACCAACAATTTCCTGATAAACAGCTGAAAAATTTGGTATGTTTACAAAACAGTGCCTTTTACTTAATTGTTGATTCTCTTCCCCAACAAAACCCTTCTGTTTAAATTAACTATAACAAATTACATTATGTATTGGTTGCCCCTCCTCATTAGGGGGGACAGTTTTGTTCAACATTTACCCTCCAAACATCTTTCAAAGTGATCTCTTAGAGGGACTGATGTCTCAGAATATGTACTTGTTTGTTATGCACTATGCAATTTCATTGCCAAGTATCCATTCCAAGTATGTTAGAATAATCTGTTGTTTCAAAGGTTTCTGGGATACAGGTAAAACTAAAGTTATGAAACCTCACTCTGTGAAAACCTAGATTTAACAAAATGATAACTATAAAGATTACTTTTTCAACTAATTTTTACTGATTACAAAAGGAATGTATACTATGGGTAAAATTATAACAAGTGTTAAAAGATAACTGCATATGAAAAATGAGCTTATTTGAACAAAAATGATTTTGAATCAGACAGCAGCCAACCTAGCAGACGGAAAAGAGCTCCAAGGAGCTGTAGAAAATGAAAGACTTCTATGTGTAGAAGGAAGCAGTGACAAGGAAGTTACACTAGGCAAAAATGTCAGTCGATTATCACAGGTTACTTTCCTGTAGGGGATGTCAGGGCTATGGGCAGATGACCTAACTAGTGCTGATCAGGTAATTCCTGATTGACTAGTTTAAGATTCCATTTCTGGGAAAGCCAAAACTAATGAAGGCATGGTTTGGTTTGGTGAGGTGGGGCTTGTTGCGGGTTTTCTTTTTTTTTTTTTTAGGGCTGCACCCTCTGCATGTGTGGAAGTTCCCAGGCCAGGGGTCAAATCGGAGCTACAGCTGCTGGCCTACACCACAGCCACAGCAACGCCAGATCTGAGATGTGCCTGCGACCTACGCCACAGTTCCTGGCAGTGTCGGATCTTTAACCCACGGAGCAAGGCCAGGGATCAACCCCGCGTCCTCATGGTTACTAGTGGGGTTGGTTTGTTACTGCTGAGCTATCACAGGAACTCCTTGTCGTTTTTAATACAGGAAAATAAAGGGGAGTCAGTGGAAAAGTGGAGCATAAAGTTGCTCCTGCCTCCTTCCATCTTTCGGAGGCAGCTCTGTGGGTAGGGGAGGGGCATGGGGGCTGAGGCAGGATCACCGGTTAAGGAGGTGAGTAGCATGTAACAGGGTGATCAAGCAAGTAGCACACTGAATATAATAAGGCAAGTTTCTTTACTGTTGGAGAAGAAATTTATAAATAGTGAAAGGGAAGGAAAGAATTTTGAGGTGTTGAATTAGAACTGGAAATACTAGAGTTCCCGTCGTGGCTCAGTGGTTAACGAATTCGACTAGGAACCATGAGGTTGCGGGTTCAATCCCTGGCCTTGCTCAGCGGGTTAAGGATCCAGCGTTGCTGTGAGCTGTGGTGTAGGTTGCAGACGCGGCTCAGATCCCGCGTTGCTGTGTCTGTGTCTGTGTCGAAGGCCAGCGGCTATAGCTCCTATTAGACCCCTAGCCTGGGAACCTCCCTATGCCGCGGGTGCGGCCCTAGATAAGGCAAAAAAAAGAAAAAAAAAAAAACTGGAAATACTGGTGTGGACTCGTGGTTTTTAACCTATATTGATGTGATACCTGTATCTATAGCTCACTATACATACATATATCCATATTTCTCAGCTCAGTCAATTGACAGACTAGAGAGTACCCTAATAGCAACGAGCATACCAACCATGTAGACCTTGACTTTGAAATACTGGCCTCCCTAAAAAAGAACCAGGGTCCTTGGAGAAATGGCTGACATAAGAACTGGGACAAGAAAGGAGAAAAATAAGCCCAGAATATTGTTTTATACTAGAAAGTGTTCACAATATGTCCAGGTGTGATGTTGCAGTAGAGAACTTTCTAGGGATCAAGTGATCCATAATGCATGATGCTAAGGACGGGGTAAAAGTGAAATGAAAAGCTGTGAGAGTGGTAGATTGTGAGGCTTTTGTGCTAGAAGGCAGAGGCAGAAATCCCTGATGATGAGTGGAAAAGAAAGATGGAAAGGAGGAGGGCTGAAGACACTGAGGAGCGAGGAGAGGCCACTAGAAGCTTCAGTCTGAGAAGAAATGGAGGAGTCCCCTTGTGACTCAGCAGGTTAAGGATCTGGCATTTTCCCTGCTGTGGTGCAGATTCAATCCCTGACCCAGGAACTTCCACATGCCACAGGTGAGGGCAAAAAATAATACTAATAAATTTTCAAAAATAAGAGGAAATGGATTTAGGATAGGCATTCTAGGATTTAGGATGGACATCCTAGACTTCAGCGCATAAGAGACTGGCTAGAGAAGGGTGGAGGAGTGATTGTTTAGAGGTAGCAATGAAGATCAAGGTGTAGGCTGACCACTTTCTCTAGCCCTTGGAGAAGAACAGGAATAGCCTCTATGCTACACGGGGCCTCCTGGAATATGCATGATTTTGAGGATATAAATAATAAGAAACAGCACAGAAAACAGCTTTTTTTGTCTCTTGACAGCCTACACTTTAGGTATTTTAATAACCTGGAAGAATTGATCCTTCCTACTGGGGACAGGATTCATCAAGTGGCTAAACTGATCATCCAACAGTGTCTGCATCTTCTCTCCGAGTTATCTCATTTTCCAGGATTTTGGATGATGACAGCATGGTGGAAATGGGTGAGCCACCCTCAGATAAACTGTTTGAGCTCACATGAAAGCCAGTGGTATTGCTCAGGCTTTCTGCTGCAAAATGTACAGAAAGACATTGCCCCTCTGAGAATGTTCAACCCATTCCCTCGTTTTTGCTATCATATTGTTCCTTCTAGTGTTCTGTGGATTTAGGTTCCTTCTGGTCACATCTGGAAGTAAGACAGCCTCTCGTTTGAGACTATACATGCCCTCAAGTCTGCTCCTGACACCTCATGTCTCAGATACCTGGTCACATACCATGTACTCCTTTTTATTGTACTGTTTTAAAAATTGAAAATACCCAAGCAATACAAAATAGTAAGGGCACAGCTCAATGAATTTGCAGGCCTGTGTCCCTTCTGACACTGCATTCCCCTCCTTCCCACAGAGGACTGCCGTACTACCTTCTTTCACCTAGATTAGTTTTACCTGGTTTAAGTGGCATATTTTCATTCTCATTCAGTTCAAAATATTTTCTAATTTGTCATATTTTTTGCTACACCAGTTATTTAGAAATGTACCTCTTTTAATCTTTCCACGTCCTTATATTTAAAGTATGCCTCTTGTAAAAATCTATGGTTCAATTTTTTTTCTTTTTCTTTTTTGGCCACCCCAAGGAATATGGAGTTCCTGGGCCAGCTATCAGATCCTAGCTCCAACTGTGACCTATGCTTATAGCTGTGGCAATGCCGGATCCATAACCCACTGTGCTGGGCCAGGGATCGAACCTGCGTCTCAGTGCTCCCAAGATGCTGCTGATCCCGTTGTACCAACAATGGGAACTCCACGATTTGATTTTTTTAAAATGGAATTTATTGGAGTTCCTTGGTGGCTCAGCAGGTTAAGGACCTGGCATTGTCACTGCTTGGCTTCAGTTCGATTTGGCCCCAGATCTTCGCAAAGCACAGATACGGTCAAAACAATAAAATAAAAAAATGTCATTTAGTAATCTTTGATATTCCAATTAGAAGTAAATCTATTTAATGTACACATTAAGTGTATATATTTTTATTTATTAAAATTGGGCATTTTCAGAGTTCCCATCGTGGCAAGGCAGAAACGAACCTGACTAGCATGCATGAGGATGCAGGTTCAATCCTAGCCTCACTCAGTGGATTAAGGATGTGGTGTTGCCAAGGGCTGTGGTGTTGCTTGCAGATGTGGTTTGGATCTGGCATTGCTGTGGTGTAGGCCAGCAGGTACAGCTCCGCTTTGACCCCTAGCCTGGGAACCTCCATATGCTGCACGTGTGGCCCTAAAAAGACTGAAAAAGACAAACAAACAAAGGAGTTCCATTGTAGCCCAGAGGAAATGAATCCGACTAGTATCCACGAGGATGCAGGTTTGATCCCTGGCCTCACTGAGTGGGTCTGGGATTCAGCGTTGTTGTGAGGTGTGGTGTAGGCCAGTGGCTGTAGCTCCGATTCGACCCCTAGCCTGGGAACTTGCATATGCAATGGGTTCAGCCCTAAAAAGCAAAAAAATTTAAAAATTAGAAAATGCCCAATTTTATTTATTTTTTTATTTTAAGTGATGGTGGGAGAAGAGACTAGGTCAAACAGTCTAGTCTACTAGCACTGAAACAGAAGTCCTTATGATTCCATTTTCATAAATATTTTGCGTCTATATTTATAGCTAAGGTTGCAATCAATAGAGGTTCCCAGAAACGAGAATCAATCTTTCAGTCAACCACAAGATTACAGAGGAAGGATACAGAAACTTCTTTCAAGCACTGGACAACCTGCCCAACTTGCATGAGTTAAGTATTTCCAGGAATTTCACAGAATGTATCAAAGCTCAGGCCGTAACAGTCAAGGCTTTGAGTCAATGTGTGTTACGACTGCCAAGCCTCATCAGACTTAACATGTTAAGTTGGCTCCTGGATGCAGAAGACATCACACTGCTTACTGCCATGAAAGGTAGGCATCCTCAATCTAAACACTTAACCCTTCACTGGAAATGGGTACTACCATTCTCTCCAATCATTCAGAAATAGAAGACTTAGCTAAAAACTGCTGAATCTTCTGTCAACAATTCTCAAAACCTAATTATCCAAAAACTTTTATTAAACTTTTTTTATTAAATACTGCATATAAAAGAAAAAAGGTATAAGCCATGTACTAAAAAAAACCCCACTCTGTTTAGCCATTACAAAGCCTAAGAAATAGATTATAACCAATAACTCTGAAGTGCCTAAATGATCTTTCCAACTAAAGATGAGGCCTTTAATCAAGCTGATACATCTAACTCTTCATTACCCTGGGTCAGCATCAGGCTTTCAGGCTAACTATAGTACACAAACAAAGCCACCGGGATGGGTGTGCGGAGAAGCCACAGTACGAAAGGAGTACTCAAGTTATTATGAAGTGGCTAACTGAAGGACTGAATCACTTTCACAGGGAGGTAAAGAGAGGTATTCCTTAATCCCTGCTGGGTCTGTTTTGTACATTTAATTAACTTAGGTACAGTGGGGTTTACTTACACCTTCCCTTCATCCACTGCCAATGTGAAGAAGAAAGAGGATTTAGGGAAAAGAGCTTGTATTCTGGAGGCTTTGATTCAATGCTTACTGTAGAAGCAAAAAGTACAGAATAGAATTTAGCATTTTTGGAAATTAGCTAAATCTGTTTTCAAGAATATTAGGTATCAGTGCTTTTTTTTAGATAACCTCAGGGTTTAGCCTTCAACTTAAGCATTTATAATGACCTTAAAATTTTCTTATGAATCCACTCCACGCAGAGAGACCATCTCTGTCAGTGACTTCATACTGTTCAAAGGACTACATTTGATGTGAATGTTTACATCTGGGTCCAAAATTTCACTCCTACCAATTAATCAGTAGAGTTTTCAGAATGGTTAGAAGGTCAGTCCAAATTCATAATGCCAGTAAAGTTAGAAAATGACCATTCTTCTACGCTAATTCTTATTTTTACCAAGAAATGGAGGTATAGAATATATGGTATGATTCTATTTGTTCAAAAAATGTATTTCTAGATGCATCACGAATTTCTGGAAAATTTTCTGGAATAATATGTAAAATGTTAATAGTGATATTCTAAGTGGTTAGAAAAGGGACAGGAAGGCCTTTTCACTTTTGTACCCTTTTTTTATTACAAGTACCTGTTTTTATATTTAGAACAAAGCGTAAAACGAGCTTAGCATTACAACATTAATAGTTGCTCTCAGGGGTGAGATTACTAGACAGTGAGATGAGTTATCTTCTTGTGTGATTTTATATCTACTACTCTTCTTACCAGAAAGCCTTAAGTATTGTATTAGAGTCCAAGCAGGAGACAGAAACACCTGCAGAAGCGAGGACTGGTCAGTATGAAACAGAGAACTCCAAGGCAGGCCCAGGGACCAGCCTACTGGCTCTCCACCCTAGCCTGAGGCAGAACACCCCGAGAAAGGACGCCAGGGATGAGTTCTAGACCTTGAGAGAGAAGAGACAGCCACTAACAGAGAAACTGGCTGGATTAAAGAGCTGCAGCCCAAGAAGGTATAAGCTTAGATCACTTTGCTTAGAAAGTGTTTTGGGGGGGGGGGTCAGGGGAGGCTAGCCATGTGAGGGTACCGAGTGCCGCTGGCCAGGCACTGCACAAGGCTATAGAAACGGGGTGCTGCAGGTATCTGTCTGTCTGCCAGAGAGGAACATTGAACCCAGGAAAAGTACTCCCCTTGCCCCTCCTGTTGTGTCACCAGCACTCTCTACTGACAAAAGTTTACACTGTACCTCTACGGGATGGGTATTCACAGGGTCCAGTTCATAACTGCGGAGCAGGCAGTGGAGGCTGCGTGTGGACAGGAGAAGCGGTAACATCATAGGTAGTACAGGTATTACGTATTTAATAGGTCAAACCTAAGGCAAAAGAACCTAGTTAAATATCTTAAGATTGACAGCAAATATATATACGCATGTTCATACCTTCACAAAAAACATCTTCGACTGGTAATGAAGAAAGATGGCAGGGAGGGAAGCAGTATAGCTAGTCGACAGGGGAGGGAGGAAGGTTTACTTCTATTGTCCTGCATAGAATTATCTGAGTTCTGTACCATGTACATGTACTTCCTAAAATTTTATTGGAATACAGTTGGCTTAAAATGTATTAGCTTCAGTTTTACAGTGAAGTGACTCAGTTCTACATATACGTATATCCATTCTTTTTTTGCATATAGGTTATCACAAACTACTGAGTAGATTGCCCTGTGCTACACAGTAGGTTCTTGTTATTTTATACAGTAGTGTGTATGTGTATTCCCATCCTCCTAAATTCTTCCCCCCCTACCCCCACCCCCGTATGGTTTCCCCTATGGTAGCCATAAGAATGGTTTTGAAATGTCCATTTGTTTTTATAAATAAGTTCTATGTATCATTTGATTCCACATATAAGTGATATTTGACAAAATTCAATACCATTTTTGATAACTCTCCAGAAAGTGGGCACAGAGGGAACCTAGCTCAAAATAATAAAGGCCAGATATGACAAGCCCCCAGCTAACATCATTCTCAATGGTGAAAAGCTGAAAGCATTTTCGCTAAGATCAGGAATAAGATAAGGATGTCGATTCTCACCATGTTATTCAATATAGTTTCAGAAGTCCTAGCCACGGCTAGGAAGAAAAAGAGATGAAAAAGAAATAAAAGGAATCTAAATTGGAAAAGTAGTAACGTGTCGTGTCATTTGTCTGCAATATACTTAGTTTTCTGGTAGTGTCTTTAGGGTTTTCTATTAGAACTCATCAGTGAATCTGGTACAGTTGGAGGACACAAAATTAATCACAGAAATCTCTTGCATTTCTATACACTAACAACAAAAGATCAGAAAGAGAAATTAAGGACACAGTCACATTTATAACTGTATCAAAGAGAAGAAAATATCTAGGAATAAAGCCACCTAAAGAGACAAAAGGCCTGCACTATGAAAACTCTCTGATGAAAGAAATCAAAGATGACACAAATAGATGGAAAGATTATTCCTGGAATAATCAATGTTATCAAAATGACTATACTACCCAAGGCAATCTACAGATTCAATGCAATCCCTATCACAGAACTAGAACAAAATATTCTAAAATTTGTATGGAAACACAAAAGACCCTGAATAGACAAAGCAATCCTGAGAAAGAAAAATGGAACTGGAGGAATTAGGTTCCCTGACTTAAGATTATATTACAAAGCTAGTCATTAAAACAGTATGGTACTGGCACAAAAACACAGATAAGTGGAACAGGATAAAAAGCCCAGAGACTGGAGTTTCCATCGTGGCTCAGTGGTTAACGAATCCGACTAGGAACCATGAGGTTGCGGGTTCGATCCCTGGCCTTGGTCAGTGGGTTAACGATCCGGCGTTGCCGTGAGCTGTGGTGTAGGTCACAGACGCAGCTCGGATCCCGCGCTGCTGTGGCTATGGTGTAAGCCGGCGGCCACAGCTCCTGTTAGACCCCTAGCCTGGGAACCTCCATATGCCACGGGTGCGGCCCTAGAAAAGGCAAAAAAAAGACGAAAAAAAAAAAAAGCCCAGAGATAGACCCAAGCACCTATGTTCAACTAATCTATGACAAAGGAGGCAAGAACATACAATAGAGGAAAGACAGTCTCTTCAGTAAGTGGTGCTGGGAAAACTGGACAGCTAATGTAGAAGAATGAGATTAGAACATTCTCCAACACCATACATAAAAATAAACTCAAAATGGATTAAGGACCTAAACATAAAGCAAGATACTCTAAACCTCCTAGAGAAATACATAGGCAGAACACTTGGTGACGTAAATTGCGGCAATCTTTTTGATCTACCCCCTAGAGTAATGAAAATAAAAACAAAAACAAATCTGACCTAATTAAACTTAAAAGCTTTTGCACAGCAAAGGAAACCAGAAAAAAAAAGACAACCCATAGATGGGAGAAAATCTTTGCAAACAAAGCAACCGGCAAAGGCTCAATCTCCAAAATACACAAACACCTCATTCAGCTTTCCATAAAAAAATACAATCCAGACAAAAAAATGGGCAGAAGATCAAAACAGACATTTCTCCAAAGACAGATGGCCAAATAACACTTGAAAAGATGCTCAACATCACTAATTATTAGAGAAATACAAATCAAAACAATAGTGAGGTGTAATCTCACACCAATCAGAATGACCGTTATCAACTACAAACCAAAGGAATTTCCACTGTGGCTCAGCAGTAACAAACCTGACTAGTATCCAGGACATAGGTTCAATCCCTTGGCCCTGTTCAGTGGGTTAAGGATCCAGTGTTGCCATAAGCTACGATGTAGGTCACAGACATGGCTCAGATCTGATGTTGCTATGGTGTAAGCTGGCAGCTGCAGCTCCAATTCAGTCCCTAGCCTGGGAACTTCCATGTGCTGCAGGTGCGGTCCTAAAAAGAAAAGAAAGTCTATAAACCATAAATGCTAGAGAGGGTCTAGAGAAAAGGGAACCCTCCTACACTGTTAGTAGGAATGTAAATTGGTGCAACCACTATGGAAAAAAGTATGGAGGTTCCTCAAAAACTAAATATAGAACTACTATATGATCCAGCAAGTCCACAGAGAAAACTATGACTCAAAAAGATACATGTACCTCAGTGTTCACTGCAGCAAGATTTGCAGTATCCAAGACATGGAAACAACCTAAATGTCCATCAAGAGAGGACTGGATAGAGAGTTCCCGTTGTAGCTCAGGAGAAACGAATCCTACTAGCACCATGAGCACGCAGGTTCAATTCTTGGCTTCACCCAGTGGGTTAAGGATCCAACATTGCCGTGAGCTGTGGTGTAGAGTGCAGACGTGGCTCAGATCCCACCTTGCTGTGGCTGTGGTGTAGGCCAGAAGCTTGAGCTCCAATTGGACCCCTAGCCTGGGAACCTCCATATGCTTTGGGTGCATCTCTAAAAAGACCAAAAAAAAAAAAAAAAAGAACTGGATAAAGAAGATGTGGTATCTATATAAACAATGTACTACTTTTTATGCATCTGATTACACTACATCTTTGGTTCAAAACCTTCCAATGGATTCCCAGCACCAAGAAATGCTGAAGACCTTGCCATAGCCTACACATGACCACATCCCTGGCTAACTCTCTTACCTTCATCTCTTTAATCTCTCCTCCTCATTCACTTCCACTCCAGCCACGCTAGTTTCTTTGCTATCCCCGGAACAGACTGTCTTAGAGCCTTTGCATCTGTCATTATCTTTGCCTGGGAGGTTCTTCCTCTGTTTATACGAATGGCACGCATTTCCTTCAGATCTCTGCTCAAATGTCACCTCAACAAGGAGTTCCCTGTTCTTTTTTTAACTAAAGCTTACCTGGAGTTCCTGTTGTGGCTCAGTGGCTAACGAACCCGACTAGCATCCATGAGGATGTGGGTTCGATCCCTGGTCTCACTCAGTGGGTTAAGGATCCGGTGTTGCCGTGAGCTGTGGTGTAGGTCATAGACATGGCTTGGATCCCAAGTTTCTGTGGCTCTGGTGTAAGCTGGCAGCTATGGCTCCGATTTGACCCCTAGCCTGGGAACCTCCATATGCCATCGGTGCGGCCCTAAAAGAAAAAAAAAGCATACCTGCTTTGACCCCCACTCTGCCTAACTCCCTTTCCTGTTTCTCTTTTCTCTGCGACACAAATCACTATGTGCCACCTTATAAATTTCACTTGCTAACTAGCTAGTTTCCACCACTGTAAGCAGGAACTTTGATCTATTTTGTTCTCAAGTACCTAGAAGAGTGCCTAACAAAGCTGAATAAATATTTGCTAAAATAAATGACTTTCCTGATTACTGCACCACAGTAATCACTGCTCTCCAAGTGCATCGGGTATTAAGGGAAGTAATAATACACCAAAATCTTAAAAAGCAAATAAGCCACCTTCATAACTACATTTAACCTGGCACATGCTTAGGTAACAAATATATTAGCCGACCATCATGAAAAATGATAAAACTCTACTTACCCTGCACAAAAAAGCTCAAGCCGCAGAGCATCCCATTCTGGAAAGTGTACTTACCAGGCACTTGTGAGTGTGTACGTGCTAGGCACCGTCTGTTTGCCCCAAGCAAAACCTCTGAAAGAAATGGCACTTATATTAACATCTTCCCCCACAGCTAGATGGACTAGGAAAAATCTCAGGTTCATGGACACCAATCCTTGAGACTCAGCCATAACAGTATTACGTTTTACCTCTCTGGAGAATCTGAACTGAGAGACATAGAGTCAAATGGATGGTAGATGGAACTGCAAGGTGGTGCTGAGGAGAGGATGGCTGAGGCAATCCATGTTAGGCAGTGTGCACGAGGAGGACGTGGCGGAAGCTAGGAGAGGCAGACAGGCAAGAAAAGGTGCAGGTTGAGAATGACAATCTGACCTCCAAGCACCAGATGGTAGCCTTTGTTCCTGACTGGTAGGTCCAGTCCTGTGACACTCAGCTTCAGCTAGGCATTGTTCCCTCACCTGGATTATCAGCAATATTGTTTCACAATCGGCTGTATCTTTACAACACTATCCTTTACCCAAATAAGCCTGAGAGTTTTTTCTACATCTTTAGACTCCAACTTACCATACACATTCTAAAGAAAAATATTCAGATAGTCAGTGTTAAAAAAATTATCATTTATTTTAAAGGCATTAATAAAAGCTTAACATACTAAGAAAGTTACAATATACAAATGTGCTCAGTCTCAATTTTGACAGATTCGCTTTCTGTACTGTATGTGACCTTGAGTATCTTTTAATTATATTTCCATTGTTCAGTTATTCAAACTGATTATTCCCTCAAAACACTGAACTGGTTATTTATGCAAGGGTCACATGCAATGAGGGCAAATCAAGATGACATGCACCCATCCAAGTGTTCATGAAGAAAATGATGAAACTTGTTCACATCGACCAGGGGACATCAAAATACCATTCTCCTTGGGAGAGAACTGCACCTGAATTGGAAAGATAAAAAGTCTGAACACAATTATGAAATTTAAAAACCTATTTTCTTATAAAATCATAAAAAGGAGAAACAGAAAGCAACACACTTATAGTAAAAACTAGAACAAAAATATGCTCATATAAAATATTTAATGTAATACTAATTTTAATACTTATGGGATAGTTAAGTAATTTTTTTTTCTTTGTCTTTTCAGGGCCGCACCCATGGAATATGGAGGTTCCCAGGCTAGGGGTCTAATTGGAGCTATAGAATATGGCCAATGCCACAGCCACAGCAACGTGAGATCTGAGTCACATCTGCGACCTACACCACAGCTCACGGCAACGCCAGATCCTCAACCCACTGAGCGATGCCAGGGATCGAAGCCGCAACCTCATGGTTCCTAGTCAGATTCGTTAACCACTGAGCCACGACAGGAACTCCAGACAGTTAAGTAATTAGACAAATTAATTTTGAAATTTATTTGAAGAAGTAAATGGACAAGAGTATTTTTTTTTTAATTTTTAAGGAGTACTAGTATTTGATCTGTCCTAATAGAATTTAAGACATATTAAAAACAATGATCAAAATTATGTGTTTAAAAAAATGGTAATTAGGAGTTCCCGTCGTGGCTCAGTGGTTAATGAATCCGACTAGGAACCATGAGGTTGCAGGTTGGATCCCTGGCCTTGCTCAGTGGGTTAACGACCCGGGCATTGCTGTGAGCTGTGGTGTAGGTTGCAGATGCGGCTCGGATCCCGCGTTGCTGTGGCTATTGTGTAGACCGGCGGCTGTAGCTCCAACAGGACCCCTAGCCTGGGAACCTCCATGTGCCACGGGTGCGGCCCTAGAAAAGGCAAAAAGACAAAAAAAAATAAAATAAAATAAAATAAATTAAAAAATGGTAATTAGGACAATTCCAAAAAATTCTACAAGACAATAAAGCTAGAAATTTAGCTTAACCATCTAGAAATTAAAACTAAGTATTTCTGGAGTTAACACAAAATTTTGAAATATCTAAAAAATAAGAATTCTACAGAATATAACTGAAACATTTCCAGAAAAAAATTTATGGTCCTGAAATATACATTTAAATAAACAACAAATAGGAAGAAATTTTTAAAGAATTTCTGGAGTTCCCATCATGGCTGAGTGGTAACAAACCTGACTAGTATCCATGAAAACACGGGTTCAATCCCTGGTCTCACTCACTAGGTTAAGGATCCGGTGTTGCTGTTGGCTGTGGTGTAGGTCACAGACATGGCTCAGATCCCACATTGCTGTGGCTGTAGCATAGGCCTGCAGCTGTAGCTTCAATTAGAACCCTAGTCTGTGAACTTCCATATGCCGCGGGTGTGTGGTCCTAAAAAGACATACACACAAAAACCTAAGGTAAGCAGAAAGTGGAAATTAATCCTGAGTATGTATTATTTGGGTCCAATGGATATTTGAGTTTCTTATTTAAGCAGTTCTAAGGATTCATGACTCACTCTTAGAGATCTACCAAAGAATAATGAAAAATTTAGTTATTTTAAAAAATGAATAAAACTCCTATCTTGCAATTACACTGTAACTCTACTGGATTCTTACCTTAAAATATTTTATTCTTGGAGTTCCCATCGTTGCTTAGTGGTTAGCAAACCCGACTAGCATCCGTGAGGACGTGGGTTCGATCCCTGGCCTCGATCAGTGGGTTAGGAATCTGGTGCTGCCGTGAGCTGTGGTGTAGGTTGCAGACGCGGCTCGGATTCCGCGTTGCTGTGGCTGTGGTGTATGCCAGTGGCTACAGCACCGATTGGACCCTAACCTGGGAAGCTCCATATGCTGCAGGTGTGGCCCTAAAAAGACAAAAAAATTTTTTTTTATTTTTCATCCCAGGATTTAAGTCACTGGTAGACAGCCTTCAAGATGGTCCCCACTGATTCCTGGGGACCACTGTCTAATCCCCTTGTTGGCTGTGGGCTGCACTAACTTCAAAAGTACAGAAAAGGGTGTAAGTGATGGTGTATGATTCAGAGACTATACAAGCCTGTGTGGTGTTGCTCTCTCTACTGCATAACCCACTCTGGGGAAGCCAACTGTCATGTTGTGAAGGACTCTCAGGCTGCCTACGGACAGCCCCAGGGAGCAAGAGATCCTCTTGACAACAATCACACGAGGGAGCTTGGAGGCAGATCCTCCAGCCCCAGCAGAACCTGAGATGACTACTGCCTCGAGGCTGATGACTTGCAGCCTTATGAAAACCATTCACCTCAGCTGCCCGATGGAGTCCAGACCGACAGAAACTAGGGATAAATAAGTATCTGCTTTTTTTTTTCTTTTTAGGGCTGTACCTGTAAGCATATAGAAGTTCTCGGGCTAAGGATTAAATAAAAGCTGCAGCTGCCAGCCTCCACCACAGCCATAGCAACGCTGCGATCCAGGCTACATCTGTGACCTATGCTGCAGCCTGCAGCAATGCCAGATCCTTAACCCACTGAGGGAGTCCACGCATCAAACCTGCATCCTAAGGAACCCATGTCAGGTTCTTAACCCACTAAGCCACAACGGGAACTCCATATCTGCTATTTTAATGTGCTAAATTTGAGAGGAATGTATTATGTAGTAATAAATAATACATTTACCAATGACCTCTAGCTATGTTTAAAAGAAAAACAAAACTAAAATAACATGAAAGGAGGGAACTGCCTAAAAGGATGATGAAATAAACCATCAGTAGTGAAATAAAGCATCACTATTACACCATCCCTTTTTTTTTGTCTTTTTGCCTTATCTAGGGCCGCACCCGTGGCATGTGGAGGTTCCCAGGCTAGGGGTCTAATCAGAGCTGTAGCCGCAGGCCTTCACCACAGCCACAGCAGCGCGGGATCCGAGCCACGTCTGCAACCTACACCACAGCTCACGACAACGCCGGATCCTTAACCCACTGAGTGAGGCCAGGGATTGAACCCGCAACCTCATAGTTCCTAGTCGGATTCATTAACCACTGAGCCACGACGGGAACTCCCCTACTTTTTTTATTCTGTTGCCCTAAGTACTGAATTATCCTTCAAGAAGTCTTGGGGAGTTCTCTTGCAGCACAGCAGATTAAGGATCTGGTGTTGTCACTGTGGTGGCTCGGTCACTGCTGTTGCACGGGTTTGACCCCAGGCCCAGGAACTTCCACATGCCCGTGGGCACGGTCAAAAAGAAAAAAAACACTATGGAGTTCTTTTGTGGTGCAGCAGGATCCAGTGTTTTCACCACTATGGCTTGGTTCCAATCCCTGGCCCAGGAACTTCCATGTGCCATGAGTATGGCCAAAAAAAAAAAAAAAGGAAAAGAAAATAAAGTATAAAAAAAGAGGTTTTAATGGAAGTCTGGAGACATTATCCTTGTAGCCTTTTTAAAGGCTTCCCTTGAACACAGTCGAGAATTCAGACTTTTTCATTTTCTGTCCTTAACAGGAAAGAGAACAAAACTGACGGAGAAAAGCATTTCAAAATTGTTAAAGCAATTCCAAGATGAATGTAAAGATATATACAGTAACATCTAGGCCAGTGACTAGAAAACTATGGCCTAAAATATTTACTATCTAAACCTTTAAGAAAAATTGTTTGTTTTTTGCCTTTTCTAGGGCTGCACCTGTGGCATATGGAGGTTCCCAGGCTAGGTGTCGGACCCCTACACCACAGTCATAGCAGCACAGGATCCGAGCTGCGTCTGCAACCTACACCACAGGTCACGGCAACAACGGATCCTTAACCCACTGAGCGAGGCCAGGGATCGAACCTGCATCCTCATGGTTCCTAGTCAGGTTTGTTAACCACTGAGTCACGAAGGGAACTCCAGAACTCTTGCAAATTAAAAAGGAAAAACATATCCTTGTTGAAAAGTGGGCAAAAGTGATCATAAAGTTTTCAGAAAAGATACATAGCTCTTAAATATACGAAAAGTTGAACTTTACAATAATAAGATAAATTATAAATACAATTCAGTAATCATTTCCAACTAATGGACTGACAAAGATCCAAAGGCCTGATAACTTATTGGCTAGACTATAGGAAACAGCAACTCTCAAACAATGTTGGTGGGAATACAAATTAATACAATTTCTACTGAGAACAATTTGGCAAAACTTTTAAAATTATAAACGTATATCCTTTTCAATTCAGGAGTTCTTTTATTTTTATTTATTTATTTTTAGGGCTGCATCTGTGGCATATAGAAGTTCGCAGGCTGGGGATCGAATGAGACCTGCAGATGCTGGCCTACGCCATAGCCACAGTCTCACAAGATCCGAGGAACATCTACCACAGCTCACAGCAACGTCAGATCCTTAACCTACTGAGCGAAGCCAGGGATTTAACCCGCATTCTCATGAATACTAGCCAGATTCATTTCTGCCGTACCACAACAGGAACTGTTCTTTATGTAATCTTAAAGATATAACCATATGTCTATAAAAAGAATTACGTGAAAGAATATTGACTAGAGCAAACAACTTTAAGTATCCTAAACTTCCATCCGTAAGAACTCAAATAAGTAAGGTCCACATCTATACATAAGAATATCGGAGTTCCCACTGTCACGTCTCTGCAGTGCCAGATTGCAAGTGCAACTCCCAGCCTGGCACACTGGGTTAAAGGATCCAAGTTGCTCCAACTGCAACTTGGAACCTATGTGGCCAGGGAATTCCATATACCATAAGGTGACCAAAAAAGGGAAAAAAAAGTAACTTGTGACAGTTTTTTTTTTTTTTTTTTGGTCTTTTTGCCTTTTCTAGGGCCACACTTGCGGCATGTGGAGGTTCCCAGGCTAGGGGTCTAATCGGAGCTGTAGCTGCCGGCCTGCAACACAGCCACAGCAACGTGGGATCCAAGCCACGTCTGCAACCTACACCACAGCCACAGCAACACAGTATCTGAGCCGTGTCTGCAACCTACACCACAGCTCACGGTAACATCGGATCCTTAACCCACTGAGCAAGGCCAGGGATCAAACCTACAACCTCATGGTTCCTAGTCAGATTCGTTAACCACTGAACCAAGACGGGAACTCCCGTGACTGTTTAAAACAAGACAGTTTTACATACTGATATGAAGTGTTTTCTAAGAAACATTGAGGAAAAAGTACTTACCTATTATAGAACACTGTATGATTTACCTATAAGAGTAAAAAATTAAAAATTAATTATAATTAAAAGACGATAGATTTATCTTACCAAGTTTATCTTAATTACACGCTATTTTTTACTGTCAGTAAAAAATGGAAAAAAAAATACAAAAGGGTATACTGTGAAGTTTCCCTTACATCCCTGTGTCTTCCAGTCCCTCCTCAGGGGTAACCGAGTATCGTCCTGAGATGATAATCAATGCACACACACACAAGTATGTAAAAGTGTATCTTACACCAGTGGCAGGTAGCACAACACACACATTTCTGTATCTTTTTTCACTTAAATGTATTTCCCTATCAGATTGATATACATATCAAGAAACAATATAGTTTCAAATAACACAAAAGAGAATTACAAGCATAAACTGAGTAATGTTCAAAAACTGACTCAAACTATTTTAGAACTCTTATTTGATAAACATGAATAACAATGGAGAGAAATCTGAAATAAACTATAAGAAGCAGCTACTCTAACAATTAAAGTAAGGAATGAGGACATTATTAGCTACATATGATGATCTACAGAACTGTTTAGATTCTGAGGCCCAATAATAAGAAACTAACCAATAATTCACAAAAATGATTTTATGGAATTAAAAAAGCCCCAAATAGATTTCCTATTGCCAGGAGTTCCTGTAGTGGCTCAGTGGGTTAAGGATCCTGCATTGCTGCAATGGGCAGCACAGATTGACAATATGGCTTGGATCCTGTATTACTATGGCTGTGGTGTATGCCGATAGCTACAGCTCTGATCTGACCCCTAGCCTGGGAACTTCCATACGCCAAAGGTGTGGCCCTAAAAAGAAGAAACAAACAGATCTACTACTGCCATGTAGAAAAATATATATCAAATATCCCAAATTTTGAAATATTAACCTTATGGACTTGAGAGAGAGTGTAATATCATTGTTTTAACCATCACAATTTGTCTTAACGGTCACAACAGATTAATAATCTTTCAGAATTCAACAAGTGAAAATTAATTGTTCCAAAATGGAAAAGGTGATGCAACAAATTGTGCCATACAACCAAGAAATCAAGAAGAAAATTATAAGATCTTTCTTTAAACATAGGAGGAATAGTACTTCCCATCATGGCACAGCGGAAATAAATCCAACTAGGAACCATGAGGTTGCAGGTCCGATCCCTGGCCCTGCTCAGTGGGTTAAGGTTCTGACATTGCTGTGAGCTGTGGTGTAGGTCGCAGACTCAGCTCGGATCCCACATTGCTGTGGCTGTGGAGTAGGCTGGCAGCTATAGCTCTGACTGGACCCCTAGTCTGGCAACCTCCATATGCCACGGGTACAGCTCTAAAAAGCAAAAAAAATAAATAAAAATAAAAAAAATAAAAGTTTTTCCAAAAGTTTCTCCAATTATATTATTTAGTGTCTTCAAAATATGTTACATATATAATCTCAGGACAATAGTTCAACCCACAAGTAATAATAACTTAAAACAATCCTGTGCAAAGGGTACATACTACATGACTGCATTATAAGAAGCTCCAAAGTAAGTAAAACTCATCTTTGCTTATAGAAGTCAGAATGATGACTGCCAGGACAGTTAAGTGTGGTGAATGACTTGAAAGCGTTACCAAGAAACTTCCCGGATTGAGGAAAATGTTCTACATCTTGAGGTAATAACAATGGTATACCATCTCAAAACTGATCAAACTCACTTTATTTTTTTATTTTTATTTGTCTTTTTGCCTTTTATCTAGAGCCGCACCCGCGGCATAGACCCCAGGCTAGGGGTCTAACAGGAGCTGTAGCTGCCAGCCTTCGCCACAGCCACAGCAACGCGGGATCCGAGCCACATTTGCAACCTACACCACAGCTCATGGCAACACCGGATCCTTAACCCACTGAGCAAGGCCAGGGATCGAACCCGCAACCTCACGGTTCTTTGTTGGATTCGTTAACCACTGAGCCACAAAGGGAACTCCCAAACTCACTTTAAATCTATTTATTTACTGTATGTAAATTATACCTCAAAAAAAGTAATGGAAGGAAGTTTCCATTGTGGCTCAGTGGTAACAAATCCAACTAATATCTATGAAGATGAGGGTTCAATCACTGGCCTTGCACAAGTGGTTAAGGATTGGCACTGCTGTGAGCTGTGGTGTAGGTTGGCAGCTGCAGCTCCAATTTGACCCCTAGGCTTGGGAACTCCCATATGTCGCAGGTGGGTCTCTAAAAAAGCAAAATGAGGAAGGGATAGAGGACGGGAGGGAGGAAGGAAGGAAGGAAGGGAAGAAAAGTAATGGGGAAAAAGTGATAGCTGTGTAAAAAATGTTTGTGAACCCTCTTAAAAGGCCACAATTCATACATAAAAATAACAAACATCAAATATTTAGTGAAATAACTGAATACTGAATGTTTTCTACTGACTGTTGTACATAAACATGGATTTCTACAGAAGCAGCAGTAACACTGGTTAAAATTTCAGAATTTGATTTCTGAATTGAATTCATTTTTTCCATTAACACATTAATAGTTCATAACTATTTAATAGTTTAAATAACTAATAATTTAATTAAAATTAGGAGTTCCCTTCGTGGCTCAGTGGTTAACGAATCCGACTAAGAATCATGAGGTTGCGGGTTAGATCCCTGGCCTTGCTCAGTGGGTTAAGGATCTGGTGTTGCCGTGAGCTGTGGTGAAGGTTGCAGACATGGCTCGGATCCCGCGTTGCTGTGGCTGTGGCAAAGGCCGGCAGCTGCAGCTCCTGTTAGACCCCTAGCCTGGGAACCTCCATATGCCGCGGGTGCGGCTCTACATAAAGGCAAAAAGACAAAAAAAAAAAAAAAAAAATA
>PVHT020000166.1:2746562-2757035 GCA_004024745.2 Catagonus wagneri | reverse complement strand
TTGCCATGAGCTGCGGTATAGGTTGAAGATGCGGCTCAGATCTGGCGATGCTGTGGCCCTGGCGTACACCAGCAGCAACAGCTCTGATTAAATCCCTAGCCTGGGAACCTCCATATGCTGCAGATAAGGCCCTAAAAAGACAAAAAGACAAAAAATAAATAAAAATAAATAAAATAAAATCCTTCCTCCATTTACCATTTTGTCTCCTCTTTGACATTCCTTCCAGTTTATGTACTATGCTCAACCTAGATTTCAAAAAAAACCAAGCCAGATACTATAGCCAAGATGAAGAACGAGATGTAGTACCTTGTCTCTAATGACGGAGGAAAGACAGATATATAAACAATAAACATACCGTGAAAAGCTATGTAACAGAAACAAGCAGAGAACAGATTCAAAGAGGGAACTTCCATGGAGGGAGGCATGCTTAAGGCTGAGTGGCATTACGAACAGGGATATATGACATTTGGGCTACCTTTGGCCTTGAAGCACTGCCCTATTGCTTCTACCTCTGTACATTTTCTGCCTGAAACATTTGAACTCAATTCATCCCCTGCCTAATTTTCTATTATCTTTTTACACTTAGCTGAATGACCTAGCTGAAGAACTTTAACTGAATAAAAATGATTTTAGGGGGAGTTCCCATCGTGGCGCAGTGGTAAAACGACTCTTGACTGGGAACCATGAGGTTGTGGGTTCGATCCCTGGCCTTGCTCAGTGGGTTAAGAATCCGCGTTGCCGTGAGCTGTGGCGCAGGTTGCAGATGCGGCTCGGATCCCTTGTGGCTGTGGCTGTGGCGTAGGCCGGCGGCTATAGCTCCGATTAGACCCCTAGCCTGGGAACCTCCATATGCCGCGGGTGTGGCCCTAAAAAGCAAAAAAAAAAAAAAAAAAAAAAAGACTTTAGGGAGTTTCCATTGTGGCTCAGCAGAAATGAATCTGACTAGTGTCCACGAGAATGCGAGTCTGATCCCTGGCCTCGCTAGGGGGATAAGGATCCAGAGCTGCCGTCGAAGATGTGGTTTGGATCTGGCATTGCTGTAGCTGTGGTGAAGGTTGGTAGGTACAGCTCCGATTCGATTCCCAGCCTGTGAACTTACATATGCTGCTAACGTGGCACTAAAAAGGAAAAAAAAATGACATTAATCAGGAGTTCCCTTGTGGCGTAGCAGGTTAAGAATCCAGTGTCAGAAGTGGTTCAGGTTGAATCCCTGGCCCAGGAACTTTAATATGCTGCAGGCAGAGCCTAAAAAATGACTTTAGTCATGGAATGAAATACAGGTAAACACACTTTTAAATGTGATGACTTATTTTAAAAACATCCCTCCCAAGAATGCATTAATTTTGAAATTCAAAAAGATATTTTTCAAAATTTGCTTTCTGGAGTTCCCGTCCTGGTGTAGCAGAAACGAATCCGACTTGGAACCACGAGGTTGCGGGTTCGATCCCCGGCCTCACTCAGTGGGTTAAGGATCCAGCGTTGCCATGAGCTGTGGTGTAGGTCGCAGACATGGCTCGGGTCTGGCATTGCTGTGGCTGTGGCATAGGCCGGCAGCTGTAGCTCTGATTAGACCCCTAGCCTGGGGACCTCCATATGCCGCAGGTGCAGCCCTAAAAAGACAAAAGCCAAAAAAAAAAAATTTGCTTTTCAAGACAACACGAAAACATCTACCAAGAATCATAATGTCCACAATCTTTTATCAAACAATCACAACACAGAAAACTACCTTAAGGCAACGACAGAATAAAATCAAGTACTAAATATAAGAAGATATTTGCTAATGTTAAAAGCTACTGAACTGGAGTTCCAGCTTTGGTGCAACAAGATTGGCGGTATCCCTGTAGCAGCAGGATAAGAGTTCGATCCCTAGCCCAGCACAGTGCATTAAAGGACCCAGCGTTGCTGCAGCAGGTTGCAACTGTGGCTCGGATCTGATCCCTGGCTCGGAAACATCATATGCCATGGGGCGGCCAAAAACAAATAAATAAAAAGCTACTGAACTAAAGCAACAGCGGCATGACATACAAGCAAACAATCTGAGAGAATACGTAAAAACATTAAAAATATGGGGAGTTCCCTTCGTGGCTCAGTGGTTAGCGAATCCGACTAAGAACCGTGAGGTTGCGGGTTCGATCCCTGGCCTTGCTCAGTGGGTTAAGGATCCGGCGTTGCCGTGAGCTGTGGTGTAGGCTGCAGACACGGCTCAGATCCCATGTTGTTGTGGCTGTGGTGAAGGACGGCAGCTACAGCTCCTGTTAGACCCCTAGCCTGGGAACCTCCATATGCCGCGAGTGCGGCTCTAGATAAAGGCAAAAAAAAACATTTAAAACATGATGTTGGAGTTCTCATTGTGGCTCAGCAGAAACAAACAAGACTAGGATCCATGAGGATGCAGGTTCAATCCCTGACCCCACTCAGTGGGTTAAGGATCTGGTGTTGCCGTGAGCTGTGGTGTAGGTCCACAGACATGGCTCAGATCTGGTGTTGCTGTGGCTGTGGTGTAGGCCAGCAGCTGCAGCTCCAATTCAACCCCTAGCCTGCGATCTTCCATATGCCAAAGGTGCAGCCCTAAAAAGCAAAAAAAAAAAAAAAAAAAAAAGGCTACGTTACATGGGGATACACACACACACAAAATACTGATGACGAACATCAAAATATAGATGAATATGGACCAAAAGTGTAAAATAATATGTGAAAAGGTAATAACTGACACATAGCTTTTACTAATTTAGTTTAAAAATGATTAATATTTTAATGTACTTTTCAAACATACAGAAAACAGAAAAAATACTACAACATCCATAAAAACACTTAGATTCAATAATAGACATATATGCTTCATGCACATATACATTTTGCTAAATCATTAAAAAATGAATCAGAGACACTCTGTAACACTTTACTTCTAAATACTTAAGTGAGCAAATTTAAAGCCATTCTTCTAGAAACTATAAAACCACTACCACAGCTCATAAAATTAGCAACAATTAACTAATATCATTAAAAATCCAGTCCATATTCAAATTTCCTAAACTTCCCCAACCCCCAAGTCTCTTGTAAGTGGCTGGTCAAAACTAGGGTCCAGTCAAGGATGCCCCATTGTATTTGGCTGTTATCTCTCTCTCTCTCTCTCTCTCTCTTTTTTTTTTTGTCTTTTTAGGGGCCACACCTGCAGCAAATAGAGGTTACCAGGCTAGGGGTCAAATAGGATCTGTAGCTGCTGGCCTACGCCACAGCCACAGCGATAAAGGATCTGAGCTGCATCTGCAACCTATACCACAGCTCAAGGCAACGTCGGATCCTTAACCCAATGAGTGAGGCCAGAGACTGAACCTGCGTTCTCGTGGATGCTAATCAGATTTGTTTCCGCTGAGCCACAATGGGAACTCCTTGGTTATTATATCTCTTAAGTCACTTTTAATGTGGAATATTTACCCACTTCACACCGTTTTTCCTTTCACGACACTGACTTTTTGAAGAAAGGTAGACAGTTATCTTCTACAACATTCCATGTTCTGGCTGTGTCTGATCACTTCTTTTATAGTGTCATTTAATTTGCTGCTCTGTATCCAGTATTTCCGATAAACGGGAAAGCAGATCTTAAAGATCTGTTTAAATTCCAGTTAAAACTTTTTTGACCAGAACATCTCATAGGTAATACAGTGTATTTTATACTACATCACAAATCAAAAACCAAGTCTGACTGTCTGCCTATGTGATGCAAAGTTTCATCTCTGATTCTAAGGATCTCTTCATTGTAGAGGTATATTTTCCTTTCGACACCACAAACCAAGTTATTTGCTGAGATGATACTCTGACATCCTGAGAATTCTAGAGAGGATGTAGACCAACCTTTTATCAAAACAGTTTTGGTATCAACATATTCTTTAACACTGCTTTACATTAACTTTTCAGTATTTCAATTTTTAAACACGTATTTTCCACAAACTACGAATTTATACAAAAGTTTAGATTCACTGTTATAATGATGGAAGACTTACTCCTTAATTGAAATGTGAGCACCTTCCTTCTTTTTGATTTTGTTTGAAACCCTGTAAGGAAAACAAAAGAATGTAAAAGAGCAGAATATGCCTTTTATATAGAACCAAACATTTTGTTTCACATACATTTCACTAATTCTCTTTAACATAATGTCATCAGAAAACAAGTTTACAGCCTTCAAATGTGCTTTAAAAAGTGATCCCAAAGTAAACAATAATTTGGCTGCAATTTTCTTCTTTCACTAAGATTAATGATGTTCCTGAGCCAATTTAGACCTTATTTCTATCAAATAAAGTATATAGTGTGTCATACCTATTTATTAAAATAAAACCATTAAAGAACAGTACTCACTAGACAAAAACCTTTTTTTTTTTTCTTCGCTTTTTAGGGCTGAACTTGCAGCATATGGAGGTTTCCAGGCTAGGGGTCGAATTGGAGTTACAGCTGCTGGCCTATGCCACATCTGCAGCAACGCAGGATCCAAGTCATGTCTCTGACCTACACCACAGCTCACCACAACACCGGATCCTTAACCCACTGAGCAAGGCCTGGGATCGAACCTGCACGCAACCTCATGGTTCCCAGTTAGAGTCGTTTCTGCTGCACCACAATGGGAACTTCCCAAAAACATTTTATAAGTTAAAAAAAAAAAAAGTGTTGGTGAGACTGTGGAAAAACAGGGACCCTCATACCCTGCTGGTGGATATATAAAATGATGCAGTCACTTCAGAAAATAGTACCATGTTTCTACTAGAGTAAAACTTTATTTTTTTTATTTTTTTTTGTCTTTTGTCATTTTAGGGCCGCACCTGTGGCATATGGAGGTTCCCAGGCTAGGGGTCTAATCGGAGCTGTAGCCACTGGCCTATGCCGCAGCCACAGCAATACAGGATCCAAGCCGCGTCTGCAATCTACACCACAGCTCACGGCAACGCCGGATCGTTAACCCACTGAGCAAGGGCAGGGATCGAACCCGCAACCTCATGGTTCCTAGTCGGATTCGTTAACCACTGCGCCATGATGGGAACACCTAGAGTAACACTTTAAAAGGGTGAATTACATCTCAGTTAAAAAAGAGATGGATAGAGTTCCTGCTTTGATGCAATGGGACTGGCGGCATCTTCGCATTGCCAGGATGAACGTTCAGTTACTAGACTGACACAGTGGGCTGACGGATCCAGTGCTGCCATAGCAGCAGCTTGGATCTGATTGCTGGCCTCAGAACTCCATATTCTGCAAGATGGAGGAAAAAAAAAGAGAGAGAGAGAGATGATAGTATCTTGAATGGGATAACAGCAGAGAGAAAACAAAGTGCACTGATTCAGGATCTATATGGAAACAGTCTGAAAAGTATTTTTTTACAAATCTGATATAGCAAGTGAAGGAAAGTAAGGAATCAGTTTACTGAATTCCATGTCTGAGGCTTGACAAACTGGGGCTGCTAGTGTTCCAATGTTACTGTTTACTGAGATGTCAAAGGCTATGGCAATAGAGGGGTAGAAGGTCACAATGAGTTTGGTTTTGGCTCAATTTTGGTTTGATACATACTTAACAGACATCAGTATGGTGAGGGAAACAGGCAGTTGGATAATCAAGTCTGAAATTCAGAGTTTGACATCTGAGAACTACCAGTACAAACATGCCATTTTAAATCCTGGAGTAGATGAGATCACCTAGTGAGTTTTTGGAGAAGAGAAGGGCACTATGGGCTGGGAATATGGAATCCCACTTAGATATTGGGAAGAGGAGGAAAAGTTGTTAAAGGAGTCTAGAAAGAGTAGCCAAGAAGGAAGGTCTAAGACCAGAGATTATAATTTATGTCACTGAGGGCAGGAGAAAAAAATGTTTCAAAAGTGTACTCGAGGAGTTACCATTGTGGTTCAATGGTTAAGGAACCTGACTAGCATCCAGGAGGACGTGGGTTCAATCCCTGACCTCGCTCAGTGGATTAAGGATCTGGTATTCCTGTTAGCTATGGTGTAAGTCGCAGACGGGTCTCAGTGTAGGCCAGCAACTGTAGCTCCGAATGGACCCCTAGCCTGGGAATCTCCATATGCCGCAGATGCAGTCCTGAAAGGACCAAAAAAAAAAAAAAGTGTACTCAATTGTATTAAAGTACTGCTGAAAGGTAAGAGAGCTAAAGCAAAGAATGGACCTGAGTTAGCAACATAGAGGTAAAATCTGAGCAGAGTAGGGAAGATGGACATCTACCTGATAATTCTAAAGAGGCAACGTGAGGTAAGGAAGTAAAGAGAACAACTAGAGGTAACTCTTTTAAGACGCTTGTCTGTGCAGGGAAGGAGAGAAATGATATGCTAACTAGAGAAGTTTGGAAATACATAGGTGGTCACTAAATTTAGCAAAATTGGTCACCAACAGGTTGATGATTAAGAAAAGCAAATATAAATAAATATGAACATATCCATTTATATAAATACTGTGAACATATGGAGTTCCTGTTGTGGCACAGTGGAAACAAATCTGACTAGGAAGCATGAGGTTGCAGATTTGATCCCTGGCTTCGCTCAGTGGGTTAAGGATCTGATGTTGCCATGAGCTGTGGTGTAGGTCGCAGATGCGGCTCTAAACTGTGGCTGTGGTGTAGGCCAGCAGCTACAGCTCCGAATGGACCCCTAATCTAGGAACCTCCATATGCCACGGGTGCAGTCCCAAAAAGCAAAACAAACAAACAAACAAACAAACAAACAAAAAGGTGAACTTAAAAACAATATACTTGGGAGTTCCTGTCGTGGCTCAGTGGTTAACGAATCTGACTAGGAACCATGAGGTTGCGGGTTTGATCCCTGACCTTGCTCAGTGAGTTAAGGATCTAGCGTTGCCGTGAGCTGTGGTATAGGTCGCAGACGCGGCTCGGATCCCGCGTTGCTGTGGCTGTAGCGAAGGCCGGCAGCTCCAGCTTCTGTTAGACCCCTAGCCTGGGAACCTCCATATGCCGTGACTGCAGCCCTAGAAAAAAAAGGCAAAAAAAACCAACAACAACAATATACTTGTATTTAATTAAATAAATTCATTAAATGTTACTCTATTCAATTATTATTTTATTTAATGGATTAATTAATTTGTTTGGCCATGGCATACAGTGACTTAATGTGGAATCTCAGTTCAAAGACCAGAGATTGAACACAGCCCCAGTGGTGAAATTGTCAAATTCTAACCAGCAGGCCACTAGGGAACTCTCCAAACTATACATTTCTTAGGAGTATTTAAGAATATTCATATATGCCTTAACAGAGAAATAGATTTGATATGCTATACAGCAAACTAGTATCAACAGGGACATCTGGAAAAGGGTAGGAACTGGGTCTGGCTTTTGCTCACCAACAGGATTGTCTCATCTCTAAAATTTCTGAAACTTTTACAAGATAATGTATTCCTTTAGCATTTGTAATTAAAAAAAATCATGACTCGCTTCACTGTGATATATATATATATATATTTTTTTTTTTTTTGTCTTTTTAGGGCCACACCCACGGCATATGGACACTTCCAGGCTAGGGGATGAATCAGAGCTATAACTGCTGGCCTGCACCACAGCCACAGCAATTTGGGATCTGAGCCACATCTGTGACCTACACCACAGCTCACTGGATCCTTAACCCACTGAGCGAGGCCAGGGATTGAACCTGGGTCCTCATGGATACTAGTCAGGTTCATTACTACTAAGGCACAATGGGAACTCTCTAAGCTTCCCTCTTGTGCACTTCAAATTTCTCTCTTTTTGCTTTTCAGGGCCGCACCTGCAGCATATGGAATTGGAGCTATAGCTGCCGGCCTACATCACAGCCACAGCAACTGGGGATCTGATCCGTGTCTGCAACCTACCACAGCTCACGGCAATGCCGGATCCTGGATCCACTGAGCAAGGCCAGCAATCGAACCCATAGCCTCATGTTACTAGTGGATTTGTTTCCACTGTGCCACAATGCCAAACTCCTCTGCATGTTTTAAGTTAGGAAACATTTTGTGGCATCTGCAGGGGATTGGCTCCAGGACCCCCATGGGTACCAAAATTCAGTGACGTTCAAGTCTTATAGAAAATGGCATAGTACTTGAATATAATCTATACACGTCCTATGTACTTTAAATCATCTTTAGATTACTTATAATACCTAATACAATATAAATGGTATGTAAATAGTTCTTGGCTCAGGACATATCTAAGTTTTGCTGGAAACTTTCTGGAATTTTTTTCTTTGAACGTTTTCAATCTAAAATTGGTTGAATCTAGGGATACAGAACCCATGGATACAGAGGGCCAAGTGTAATTGAAATAAACTAATAATATGAAAGATTTTTAAAATAACTACAACTATACTTAGTGGGGACAATACAAGAGTAATTTAAACCTTAGATAGCTATAGTTTTTAAAACTGTAAGATACAGGCATACCTCGTTTATTGTACTCCAGATACTGCATTTTATACAAAACGAAGGTTTGTGGCAATCCAGTGTTGTCAGGTGATAGTTATTTTTTTTTTAGCAATAATTTATTTTAAAATTAAGGTATATACACTGGTTTTGTTAGACAAAATGCTATTAACTAGTGATGTTAGGCACACTAGTACAGAGAATAATGTAAACATAACTTTCACATGTACTAGGAAACCAAAAAAAATCATGACTCGCTTCATTGTGATACTCACTTTACTGCGCTAATCTGGAACCGAACCTGTAATATCTATGACGTACACCTATAGTTTCCAACCCTTAGAATCTACCTAACATAAATCAGTTTTTAGTTACAAACAAAACAGTCACAAAACCACAAAGTGACTGTCAGAAAAGATGAAGAGTGATCACCTACCATATAGTAACCAGTATGATAGCCACTCATGTACCAAGAGATTAACATACTTCCCAAAGCATCAGCATCATCCAGAGAATCTGGACATATAGGAGGTGGTGGGGGAATTATCTGTAAATACAGAAAGATACACTTTAACAGTAGACAAAAATGTAAAGTCTGGAAATCCACTTTACGTACAGAAGGCTGGATGTTAGTTCTGTCTTTCCCTACATTCCAGCTCATCTCCTACTTTAAACATTTTATAAACATGGGATCTGGAAAAAGCCAACTGGGGACAACAACAAAAGACCAATAAAATTAAACTGAACAAGAATTAAAAGATAACAAGTTACATAAAAAACATTTGCTAATCAAGACCTATTTTTCTGTTCCATTACGAAGCTACTGGTAAAAGACCATAGATGAATGTTTCTACAATTCTCCTCGAAAAACACCCACACAGCATTTCAAGTGAAGGTTGTGGGTAGAACACCTGCACAAACTCCATCACAACACAGATTTTGCCAAAAAGTGTCTGTATTTCTCCATTGTGGTAAAAGTTTACCATTAGATATCTGGAGAGTCTACCCGATCAGAGCTAACATCCAAGCATGCCTGGAAGGGTAAAACATAAATCTGTACTACAGAGTAATTAAATCTCTTTGGATACGAGTTACTTCCCTTAGATACTTCTGCCAGAATGGAAGCATGCACAATAGGGCTCAGAGCTGGGGCTAAAAGAGGATTGAGTCTGTCATTAAAAACAAAAACCCCTGCGTTTAGTCCGAATTTTTACCCATTAGGACCTGGCCCCTAGGTATGGTATAAAACGACATTTTCCAACTACCTGTATTCTGCTAAATTCCAAACTATGTATGAAAGCAAAGTTTAATCTGATTTCTTTTGCACTTACAGGTGGGCCAGAAGGAAACGGAGGCAGCCAGCGTGACAGGAAGTGTGGTGGCGGTGGTGGTGGTGGCGGTGGTGGTGGGCCATTGAATTTTAGACCTGGCTATAAAAGAATATTTCAAAGGAAAATTATTTTACCAGTTTCAATATGTAAAAAGAAAAAAAAATTCAATGTCAAAAGAGTTTAGGAGTTCCCATTGTGGCGCAGCAGAAACAAATCCGACTAGGAGCCATGAAGTTGCGGGTTTGATCCCTGGCATCGCTAAGTGGGTTAAGGTCCGGCGTTGCCATGGGCTGTGGTGTAGGTTGCAGACGTGGCTCGGATCTGGCGTTGTTGTGGCTCTGGCGTAGGCCAGCAGCTACAGCTCCAATTAGACCCTAGCCTGGGACCCTCCATATGCTGCAGGTACAGGCCCTAAAAACAGCAAAAGACAAAAAAAAAAAAAAGTTTAAATAATTACCCAGAATAATATCTATATTATTCACATCAAAAAGGCTACACAGGAGTTCTCTTTGTGGCTCAATGGGTTAAGAACCTGCCTAGTATCCATGAAGATGCAGGTTAGATCCCTGGTCTTGCTCAGTGGATCGAGGATCTGGCATTGCCATGAGCTGTGGTGCATGTCGCAGACACAGCTGAGATTCCCACATTAACGTGGCTGTGATGTAGGCCAGTTCCCCTAACCCAGGAACTTCCATATGCCACAGGTACAGGCCTAAAAAGACAATAATAAATAAATAAATAAATAAATAAA
>PVHT020000166.1:2731445-2745562 GCA_004024745.2 Catagonus wagneri | reverse complement strand
GCATATGGAGATTCCCAGACTAGGGGTCTAATCAGAGCTGTAGCTGCCAGCCTACGCCAGAGCCACAGCAACGCGGGATCCAAGCCATGTCTGTGACCTATACCACAGCTCACGGCAACACTGGATCCTTAACCCACTGAGCAAGGCCAAGGATCGAACCCACAACCTCATGGTTCCTAGTCGGATTCGTTGACCACTGAGCCATGACGGGAACTCCCTAAGGAAAAGTTTGAATGTCATGCTTGATTTTTAAAAATCTTTATTATTATTATTGCCTGAAGAAATCACTGCTTTGTATAGAACAATGGGACAGGGACTTGGATAGTATGGCATAACCTGAGGTAAAAATATCTTTTGTTTAAAGTGATTTGTTACTGATAACCAAAAGAACCACATATAAAAACTTACATTTTGCTCTACAAAACAATCGGGGAGCTTTTTTGGATTTCACCTGTATCAGATGTAAATACTGTATTCTCTTCTGATTTTTATATACCTTACACAAGGCTCACAGGGACTGCAGCACAACACCCGGCTGATGATAAAATACTATACTTTCAAACTTTAAGTTTGCTAAATTATTACTCTGAGACCTAATACTTCATTAAAGTCATTGGCAAAGTCTTTCATTATAAACCATTCTGCATTTTATCTTACTTCTTATCCAAAGAATTTTCAGGTATGTATTTATAACATCTATAGAAAGCTACAGGAGTTCCCGTCGTGGCACAGGAGTTGATGAATCCGACTAGGAACCATGAGGTTGCAGGTTAGATCCCTGGCATTGCTTAGTGGGTTAACGATTCGGCATTGCTGTGAGCTGTGGTGTAGGTCACAGACACGGCTTGGATCTGCCGTTGCTGAGGCTCTGGTGTAGGCCAGCAGCTGTAGCTCTGATTCGACCCCTAGCCTGGGAACCTCCATATGCCGCAGATGAGGCCCTAAAAAAAAAAAAAGCTATATAGAAAGCTATAACAATTTCATGATAAAAGCTACAATTTACTTAATAAGGGGTTGAATGTCCCAATACTATTATCTACTTGCTGGGAAAACTTTTCTGGGTAGAAGTTTACCTTTCTTGGTCCAAGACCTGCCCCTGGCATAGGGGGTGGTGGAGGCAGAAAAGAGTTCCATGGAGCAGTTTTTGACTTGATGTTATTTGGCTTATTTCCAGGAGACCTGGAGGAGCTCTCGCTTTCATCTGTGGAAATTTGACTTTCATTTTCATTCTTTTAAGAGAAAGAAATATATTTATTTTTGTTATAAAGCTATCATTATGAAAAATTTAGTGCCCCAGTGGATCAAATTAGTTATACCATTCCGCTTCTCATCTAGTCTCTACTTGCAAGATTTCTACTTTTTGTATCCTTACCTCCTGAGTAGTGTCTTCTATATTATTAGCTACTTCAGAGGTGGGGGAAATTAAATCAGACAGATTTTGCTCTTCTCTATTTCCATATCCAGTGTAAACCACGACACAGGTTTCTCTCTTAAAGTCAATCGAAGCAATGGTAGCTGGGTAAATGTAGCCATCTTCTGACCAAATAGCAGAACATCTGTCACCAACCTTCCACTATAAAAGAAACCAAAGACACACATACACAGATTTCCTTAAAAGAGGGGAGACAAACTATAACCTTGTTTGGGGGAGGGGGGTTGGGTGTGGAGGGGTAGTTTCCAGTTAACCTTTCTAGGAGGCAGAACATTATAGTAAAAAAGACTTGGGAGTCAAAAACACAGAAATTTGAATTCTAATATAAATACAGCATAATTCTGCTACTTATATAATCATGGACAAGTTTCTTAACCTCCTTGAGTCTTATTTTCCCTGTTACGTAGGTTTAGTATAATCTGCCTCATGTATTTGTTGTGGAGAAAAGAAAGGAGGGGAAGGGTGCAGAGTGTACAGTACTCTGGCCTAGCACATAGCAAGCACTCATCAAACATCAGTGCTCTTCCCCGTTGGTAATGATACAACTAAAGCAACTAATTAGACACCAAAATAATTAGCTTCCAGGTTAACCGTTTTTGTTTGTTTGTTTTGTGCCTTTTAGGGCAGAACTCATGGCATATGGAGGTTCCCAGGCTAGGGGTCGAATCAGAGATGCAGCTGCTGGCCTATGCCACCACCACAGCCATACCAGATCCGAGCCATGTCTGCAACCTACACGACAGCTCACGGCAACGCCGGATCCTTAACTCACGGAGCAAGGTCAGGGATGGTTCCTAGTCAGATTTTTTTCCGCTGAGCCATGACAGGAGTTCCTATTTTTATTTTAGAAAAACTTTTTTTTTTTTTTTTTTTTTTTGCTTTTTAGGGCCACACTTGTGACATGTGGAAGTTCCCAGGCTACTAGGGGTAGAATCGGAGCTGCAGCTGCTGGCCTATGCCATAGCCACAGCAATGTGGGATTCGAGCCACATCTGTGACCTACACCATAGCTCATGGCAAGGCTGGATCCTTAACCCACTAAGGCCAGGGATCAAACCCACAGCCTCATGGATACTATCAGGTTGAGGTGAGCCACAACATGAACTCCTGGTCAACCATTTTAAGTAGCAGAAATGATTCTCAGAATTTTTGGCCCTCAAGTATTAACAGTTCTATGGTTTTTGAAGAAAAAAAAAAAGGATAGCTCTTTTGGTTTTAGAAAAGTCAAACACTGCCAATTCAGTTTAAGGCCCTTAGGTACTCCTCCCAAATAACACTGCCCTCCTCCTCTGCACACCCAACACAGAAGTAAACACTGATCTGAATTTATTATTTGTCATTTCCACCTAAATCCTTATACTTGTATTAACATAAATGTTCCTAAACAACAAAAAGTTTAACAGTTGCTTTAGAAATTTTATAATTACATGTCAAAGGAAAACCCTGTAGTAATCATTTAAGGGTACTTTATACAATTTAATAAAGACAGTAACAAGAAATTCTTTGAAATTAAATCTCAATGTTTTAAAATAACCTGCTTCAAGGGAGCTGTGGTATTCTTTTTCTGGCTTTTATTCTTCTTAGCAGGTTTTCTTTTAGGTGTGCCTTTTGGCTTATCTGAAGCTTCAGAAATGTCACCATTCTTTAGAGCGTGCTATGAAAACATGAGAAGAAATATACATGTCACAGAGTGATATATAAAAAAACTGTAACATAACTCCGTCACTATAAACTGGTCTCTAGGTCCAACCACCTCAGATAGACTCTATTTCCTCTTTTCACCATCCCACATGCTACAGAAACCGCTCTTGAGGGCATAATATATCTGATTATCAGCTCTAAGGATCCTTTTAATCAAGTCTCCTCACTCTCAACCTTTCGATAACATTAGACTCAATCATTTTTCTTCTTTGTAGTCATGACTTTTTTTTTTAAAATTATGGCCACACCTAGAGCATATAGAAGTTCCTGGGATAGGGATCAAATAAGAGCTGTAGCTGGGGCCTACGCTATAGCCACAGCAATACTGGATCTGAGCTGCAACTGCAACCTGTGCTGCAGCTTGTGCAAACACTGGATGCTTAACCCACTGAGCGAGGCCAGGGATTGAATCTGATCTTTATGGACACTTTGTCAGGTTCTTAACCTGTTAAGTCATAACAGGAACTCCAATAGTCATGACATTTTTGATGACATTGCAATAGGGCCCTAATACTTTCATTTTATTTTTTTGGCTGTGCCCATGGCACACAGAAGTTCCTAGGACGAGGATCAATTCTGCGCTATAGCAGTGACCCAAGCCACAGCAGTGACAATGCCATATCCTTAATGTCTAGGCTACTAGGGAACTTCCAGGGTCCTAACACTTTTATGTCTTTCATCAAGTTTTAAATTTGGGCACTTCTAACAAGAATTGGTCGTTCTTTACAAGTTTAGGATCATCTATTCCTAAAACTTCAATTATTATTTCTACGTAAACTTCTAAAACTATTATCCAGCTCTGACAGCTCTCCATAGTTCAACATTTCCATTACCAATTTCATATCTTCACATTTACCTCAAATACAACTAAGAGTAAACTCTCTTGCCCAAATCAGTTCCCTTTTTTTTTTTTTTTACTCAGTCTACATCCCCCTGCAATATCACCAACTCTATCCCACATCAACCCCCATTTTAACTTGCATTTTACAGAACTTTCCTGGTAATTCTGCATTAGTATACCTCTGTATGTACGTTGGAAAGCATGATATTGACAAATTTAGAGTTCAGCTTCAAGGATGACATTGATCTGATCTTTTTTTTTTTTAATGATTTTTATTTTTTCCATTATACAGACCTGATCTTTACCTCATGCTATAGGAGTAACTAGGGAACAGGATGGCCTCTACGTTTGGTGCTCTGTATGACTGCATGCTGTATGCCCTGTGCCCAGACAACTGACGGCCCAGGCATGGTGCTCAATAAGACTAAATACCTCAGACAGCAGGGAAAGTGACAATATTGGACAACTGTGTAAATATCTTGTTTAGGCCACAAAAAAACAGACTTTACTCTGCAAAAGAACTATAGATTCCTTGATATTCATCACCATCAGGAAAACTTGACTTGATTCTTAATTCAGAGGATTTGAGGAGGATTAAATTAATATATGTAAAGCATATGGAACAATGCCTAGAACACTGTAAACACTGTGAGTATAATTACTGCACTATGGCTATTTATCATCAATATTAATGCAATAACCGTTTGTTATGTGTTTAATGTTATAATTCAGACTGTCTTTCTACTAATCTGAATTAGAAGACTTCTGTAGTTTGATACAGTATAAACATATTAAAAACAATACATGTTTATAACTCTGCTTAAATTGCCTCTACTAAAGGGATGACATATAGACAGGCTACCAACTTCTAAAGGAATACAGCAAATTTATCTAACCTGTTTCTTTGGGGGGTTTTTTTGGCCACGCCTATGGCACGTGGAAGTTCCCAGGCTAGGGGTCAAACCCATGCCACAGCAGCAACCGAAGCCGCTGAATGACAATGTTGGATCCTTAACCTGCCTACCACAAGAGAACTAACTCCCTATCTAACCTGCCTTTTTTTTTCTTTCTTTTACGCCTGCACCCATGGTATATGGAAGTTCCCAGACTAGGGGTCAAATCAGAACTGCAGCTACCGGCCTACACCACGGCTACAGCAACAATGGATCTGAGCCACATCTGCAACCTACACCACAGCTTGCAGCTGCAACACCAGATCCTTAACCCACTGAGTGAGGCCAGGGATCAAACTAGCATCCTCACGAAAACGAGGTCAGGTTCTCAACCCACTGAGTCACAATGGGAACTCCTAATCTGTTCTCTTTATTTTTTAATTTAAAATTTTTTTTTTCTTTTTAGGGTTGCACACATGGCATATGGGGTCGAATGGCTATGGGTTGAATCAGAGCTACAGCTGCCGGCCTACACCACAGCCAAAGCAATGCCAGATCCAAGCCAGATCTGAGCCACATCTGTGACCAACACCATAGCTCATGGCAATGTCAGATTCTTAACTGACTGAGACCAGGTATCAAACCTGTGTCCTCATGGATACTAGTCAAATTCGTTTCCACTGAGCCATGATAGGACCTCCTCACCTGTTCTCTTTAAATTTTCAAAATTAGAACTGAATAATATGTACTTAAACACTTTACTGAAAGCATGTTACCAATTTTTTCCTGAACAAGTACACATGAGAAAAAAAGAAAACTTTATACCTTAAATGAAGCCACAGCTTTATCATAAGCTTTTATCAATGCTGTATCATCCCAAATGTCGGAATCATCACTCTGGGAAGGGTGAAGAATAAGAAATATTTACATTTGGTTGGGTTTCATCAAAAAAGTGTGTTAGACAGTAACAAGAGCTATCTTAAACCAGACATAATGAAATTATACCAAAAAAGAGAACTTACATTATTTTATTTACTTATTTTTTGCCATGCCCAAGGCATGTGGAAGTACCCAGGCCAGGGATCGAACCTGTATCACAGTAGTGACCTGAGCCACAGCAGTGGCTCCTTCATCTTTAACTGCTAGGCCACCAGGAAACTCCAAACATGGGTATCTTAAAACCTAAATAAAACCACAAGCCTACCTGCTTAGAGATTTTGACATTACCCCCAAAGCTAGACATATGTAAATGTTTTAAGAGTGCCATGAAGTAAACACTCCACAATTTAATTCCTCTCCTTCAACCATAAGTGGATCTGTTCAAGCGTAACCCACATTTCAGTTTTTTCTAAGAGCAGATAAAGGGTTTAGTCTGGAAGAATGGGAAAACATCTGGCCATCAACTTGACTATAATCCAGACTACTGTAATGCTATTATTCTGATCAGAGACCTTGTGGTCCAAAAATTATCTTTTTTCCTTGACTTTGCAATGTGTTAGATTATTCAAAAAGGAATTCTCAAAATGCTTAAGGATAAAAACTGTTAATAGCAACTCATCAATTCATTTTAATTTTTTTTTTGTCTTTTTAGGGCCACACCTGTGAAATATGGAAGTTCCTAGGCTAGAAGTTGAATCAGAGCCACAGATGCTGGCCTACACACAACCACAGCCACGCCAGATCCAAGCTGCACCTGTGACCCACACCACCACCCACTCACTGAGTGAGGCCAGGGACTGACCCACATCCTCATGGATACTAGTCAGGTTCTTAACCTGCTAAGCCACAATGGGAACTTCCATTTTAATTTTAAATGGGAGTGATATTAAGTACCTGAGAAAATACCTGAAATAATTATTTCTTTTTATTTAAATTTAATTCAATTCAAAAAGAAAAAAATTTTTGGCTGTGCCCATGGCATACAGAAGTTCCTGGACCAGTGAGTGAACTCATCCTATAGCTGAAACCAGAGCCATAGCAAGTGATAAAGCCAGATCCTTAACCCACTGAGCCAAGAGAGAACTCCAAAAAAGAAACTATTTTTGAGCATCCACTCTATACTAAGCATTCCCATCACTGAAAGGTATATGAATAGTATAAAATAAATATGATAAAACATTGAACTGTGATAGATCTTTAATCCAAAAGTTGGTAGGAGAGAAGTTCCCACTGTGGCACAACTGGATTGGCAGTAGCATCTCTAGAGTGCCGGCATGTGGGTTCAATGCCCAGCCCGGCACAGTGGGTTAAAGGATCTGGCATTCCTACAGCCATGGTGCAGGTCCAAACTGTGGCTTGGAGTTGACCCCTAGTCTGAGAACTCCATATGCTGTAGGGCAGTCAAAAAAGAAACCAAAAAAGTGTGTAGGAAAGGCTGAGAAACAGTCTCACCAAAAATCCACCTGGTATGGTGACCCACAATCAGGAGGGAATGCAAAACCTGGAGCTTCCGCCTAAGGAGCAAAGGGTTTGAACATCCAATTGGGCACCCCAGGTTTTAAGACCAGCACCTGAGAGAGGAATCCTCAAAATATCTAATTTTAAAAACAAAGGGGACAATCTAGGATTTCCTGCCGTGGCGCAGCATAAACGAATCCAACTAGGAACCATGAGGTTGCAGGTTTGACCCCTGGCCTCACTCAGTGGGTTAAGGATCTGGTGTGGCTGTGGCGTAGGCCAGCAGCTACAGCTCCGATTAGACCTCTAGCCTGGGAACCTCCATATGGCGCAAGTGCAGCCCTAAAAAATGACAAAAACAAACAAACAAACAGACAAACCAAAAAAAAAACCAAACGGGACAATCTAAATGTCTATCAACAGAGAGAATCAGATTAAGAAGATGTATATATACACAACGGAATACTACTCAGCCATAAAAAGAACAAAATAATGCCATTTGCAGCAACATGGATATAATCACAGACTCTCATAGAAAGTGAAGTCAGAAAGAGAAAGACAAATACCATATGATATCACTTATATCTGGAATCTAATATAGGGCACCAAGGAACCTTTCCAAAGAAAAGAAACTTGTGGACCTGGAGAACAGACTTATGGTTTCCAAGGGGGAGGGGGAGGGAGTGGGATGGACTGGGAGTCTGGGGTTAGTAGATGCAAACTATTGCCTTGGAATGGATAAGCAGTGAGTTCCTGCTGTATAGCACTGGGAACTATATCTAGTCACTTATGATGGAGCCTGATGGAGGATAATGAGAGAAAAAAAATGTATATATATGAGTGTGACTGGGTCACTTTGCCGTATAGTAGGAAATTGACAGAACACTGTAAACCAGCTATAATGGAAAAAATAAAATTCATTAAAAAAGGCGGGTGGGAGTTGCCACTGTGGTGCAGGGGGTTAGGAATCCGACTGCAGTGGCTTGGGTCACTGTGGAGGTGTGAGTTTGAACCCTGGCCCAGCACAGTGGGTTAAAGGATCTGGCATGGCACAGCTGTGGCTCAGATTCAATCCCTGTCCCAGGAACTTCCACATGCCAAGGGTGCAGTCATTAAAATAAAAAAACCAAGGTGGTTCATGGCCCCGAGACTCACATGAGAACAGGAACTGAGAAATGGCTCTGAAAGGGTTCACATGTTTAGAAGTCCCCGCGCCCAGGACCCAGCACAGAAGCAGCTGATTTGCACAGACTTTCTGTCAAAGAAGCTCTCCAGCTTATCTTAAAGTACTGGCCTGCAGGGCAGGGATCTAATTTTATACGTAGACCATGACAGGATACTAAGGACAGAAGCTAGGAGCACCATCTTTAAGCTATCTGCCTCACTTCAGGGGGCAAGGGCCATCTCAGCACTCAGCTGTGCTTCACAGTACCAGAACCTCCCAGAGAAGAGCTTTTACACACATCTGGTATCCCAGTTTTTATGTCTGGCGTATTGATTTTTATACCTGCAGCCCAGGGTGGGGCTTGTCCTGGACCCCACAGGACTGCACAGAGACAGCCTAGGCAGGTTACCACCCCCTGGGAACTTGCACAAACAGTGGAATGAAACCCACCCCAGTTTCTCTTGTGAAAACAGCTTGTTCTGCTTGTCCAAGAACTTAAGTGTGAGAAGCAGGCTTATGGTTTGGAGCATTCTAGGGATTTACAGAGATGCAGAAAGGCTGCAGGATGCAATATTTGTACACTCTCTGCCTTGCTGAAGCTCACCTGTATCTCCCAGAAAGGAGCTTATACCCTTGTTCGGTGCCCCAATTTTTGTAGCAGAGGGCACCTCTAGATTGTTTGGCTTCAGTGGCCAGTAGAGCTTATGCATGCAGGTCTCAGTGGACGGTAACCAAGAGAGAAAGAGAGCTAAAATGGCTTCCACCCCCAGGGGACAGCGAAGGCAGCAGACCTAGGAGCTCGGTCCATCTGTGAAAGGGGCCTATTATTACCATGGCTGCAGCCTGAGAGACAGGCTTCTAATTGGACAAACATCTAAGGAGCTAACGGTAATCTTCTACAGAGACCTAAGAGAGTAGATGCTATCTTCATGCTCCACCTCTGCTGCATGCCAGGATGCTAGGACCTCCTGGAAGGGAGCTTTTGCACATATCTGGTGCCCTGGTTTATATGGCTGCCACCCAGGGGACACTACCTGAGTGCATGACTCTGGTGGTCAAAAGACCCTCTGTTCCTGGGTCCCATGTGACTGTAAGAATTGGTGACAATTCTTACCATGTTACCACTTCAAGGACACTGCTCAGACAGCAGAGTGAAACATCCCCATTCTTTCTGGGAAAGATGCCTATTTGCTTGTCCTGGAGCTCTGACCTCAGGGGCAGGCTCCAGGATAGATCATATGCTAGGCCACAAAACAAGACTTAATAAATTTAAGAAAATGAGAATCCTACCAAGCATCTTGTCTGACCACAATGTATGAAAGTAGAAATCAACTACAAGAAAAAAACTGGAAAATTCACGAATATATGGAGATTAAACAACATGCTACTGAACAACCAATAGACCAAAAAAATACCTTGAGATAAATGGAAATAGAAATACATCATAAGGATTTCCCGTCGTGGCTCAGTGGTTAACAAATCCAACTAGGAACCATGAGGTTGTGGGTTCAATCCCTGGCCTTGCTCAGTGGGTTAAGGATCCAGTGTTCTGTGAGCTGTGGTGTAGGTTGCAGATGTGGCTCAGATCCCATGCTGCTGTGGCTGTGGCGCAGGTCAGCAGCTACAGCTCTGATTAGACCCCTACCTGGGAACCTCCATATGCCACGAATGCGGCCCTAGAAAAGGCAAAAAGACAAAAACAAACAAACAAACAAAAAAAAACATCATACTAAAACTTAGGGGCACAGGAAAAGCAATTTGAAGCAGGAAGTTCATAGGTTTTGGCCACGGCATGGAGTGGTTTAATGTGGGATCTTAGTTCCCAGATCAGGGATTGAATCCAGACCATAGCTGTGAAAGCATTGAGTCATAACCACTAGTTCACCAGGAAACTCCCCTCAACATCCATTTATGAAAAAACTCCCAACAAAATGAGTATAGAGGACTTCCCACTGTGGCCTGATGGGATTGGTGGCATTATGTGGGTGCTGGAACACAAGCTCAATCCTTGGCACAGCACAGTAGGTTAAGGATCTGGCATTGCAGCAGCTGTGGCTCAGATCTGATCCCTGGCCAGGGAATTCCATAAGCCATAGGGCAGCCAAAAAAAAAAAAAAAAAAGGTGGGTATAGAGGGAACATATCACATCATCATAAAGGCTAAACACAACAAACTGACAGCTAACTTCATATTAAATGGTTAAAGCTGAAAGCTTTTCCTCTAAAATGAATAACAAGGATGGACACTCTTGCAACTTCTATTCAACACAGAATTGGAAATTTTAGCCAGAGCAATTAGGCAAGAGAATTAAATAAAAGACATCCACTTTGTAAAAGAAGTAAAACTATCACTATCTGAGATAACATATTATATATAGAAAGCGTTAAAGACTCCACCAAAAAAAAAAAAAAAAAAAAAAAAAAAAAAAAAAAAAAAAAAAAAAAAAAAAAAAAAAAAAAAAAAAAAAAAAAAAAAAAAAAAAAAAAAAAAAAAAAAAAAAAAAAAAAAAAAAAAAAAAAAAAAAAAAAAAAAAAAAAAAAAAAAAAAGACTCCACCAAAACAGAATAAACAAATTTAGTAAAATTGCAGGATACAAAATCAACACCCAAAGACATGTTATATTTCTACATTCTAAAAAAGAAAATCAGAAGAAGAAATTAATATAATCCCATTTATAACTGCCTCAAAAAGAATAAAATACCTAGGAATAAACCTAATTAAAGAAGAGAAAGACTTGTACACTGAAAACTATTAAGACATTAAATAAATGAAGACAGAAATAAATGGAAGGATATTCCATACTCATGGACTGGAAATATTAATATTGTCAAAATGTCCATAACTGCCCAAAGCAATCTGCAGATTCAATGTAACCCCTAGTAAAATCCCAAAATTTGTATGGGAACACAAAAGACTCCAAATAGCCAAAGCAATCTTGGGAAAGAAAAACAAAGCTGAAAGCACCAAGCTCCATAATTTCAAACTATATTGAAAAGCTATAGTAATCAAAACTGTATGGTATTGTAGTTCTTGTTGTTCAGGGGAAACGAACCCAACTAGTATCCAAGAGGATGTAGGTTCTATCCCTGACCTCGCTCAGTGGGTTAACGATCCAGCGTAGTCATGAGCTTCAGAGTAGGTCACAAATGCAACTCTGATCCATTGTTCTCATGACTGTGGTGTAGGCCTGCAGCTGCAGCTCTGATTTAACCCCTAGCCCAAGAACTTCCATATGTGGCAGGTACTGCTGTAAAAAGAGCAAAAAAAAAAACAAAAAATAGATTTCAGCAAAATTAAAAATTTCTGGGAGTTCCCTGGTGTTGCATCATGTTAAGGATCCTGCATTGTCAGTGCAGCAGCTCGGGTCATTGCTGTGGCTAGGGTTCGATCTATGGCCTGGGGATACCTACATGCCGTAAGCGCAGCCAAAAAAAACTAAACAAACTAAAATTTTCTGTTCTTAAAAAGATATTGGTTTAGCTTTGGCCAGTGGCAAGATGGCAGAGGAGTAAGAGGTTGCGCTCAACCTCTCCCACAAACACATCAAAAAACACATCTAAATATAAAACAACTTGGACAAAACATCATCTGAATGCTGATTAATTTAAATCTCCAAAAACTGCAAGAAACTCTTGAAATAACCAGGTAGAACAACAGAAAAAAAAAAAAAAAAAAGAGAGAGAGAGAGAAAAGGAATCAGGGCAGCAACCAGCACCCCAGGGAGAGAGCTGTGAAAAAGAAAAGGAACCCACACCCTGGGAAGCCACCTAACCAACGATCAACAGAGCCAGAAGAACCTCAAAGCCTGAGAAAAACTCAGCAGCTGGACTGAGAATGGAAAAGCGGAGTTAGAGACTCACACAGACGACCTGAATACCAGCACAGACACCACAGCCTGAGGTGCCAGGTGGTGCCTGGGAGCTGAGACATAGGCTCCTGAGAGAACACTCAGAGAACCATTGAGATAACAGCCTGCTCACTCCAAAGAAAAAGACACCAGACACCAAATATTCAAACTCCCATACCAAAAATAAATAGTAACCCCAACAAAAAAATACAAAGGGGTGCTTCTGCCTAGAAGTAGCCTTACAAGACTACAGTGTGGCTTCCCCAAACTCACAGAAAAAGAAAATCATAAGCAAGATGAAGAAGCTCAAAAATCATTCCCAGTTAAAACAGGACAAGTCATTTAAAGCAGCCAACAATGAAACAGAGCTCTGCAGTCTGACAGGAATGGAGCTCAGAAGGGAGGTAATGAAAATACTTGAAGAATTAAGGCTGAATATTCAAGAATTAAGAGAAAATGCAAACAGCAATGCAGATTCCCTTAGAAAGGAACTAGAAAACATAAGGAGGAGCCAAGAAAAGCTAGAAAACTCATTTGTAGAGATGCAAACTGAGCTAAAGGCAATAAAGAGCAGTTTGAATAATGCAGAGGAAAGAATTAGTGATGTAGAAGATAGAATAATGGAAATCACGCAATCAGGACAGCAGACAGAAAATCAAATGAAAAAACATGAAAGCAATATAAGAGATCTATGGGATAATATAAAGTGGTCCATTTACACATAATAGGAATTCCAGAAGGAGTAGAAAAAGAAAAGGGCATTGAAAAAATATTTGAAGAAATTATGTCTGAAAACTTTCCAAATCTGAAGGAATCTGACATCAAGATACAGGATGCACAGAGGGCCCCAAAAAAGTTGAACCCAAAAAGACCCACACCAAGGCATATTATATTAAAAATGGCAAGAATTAAAGATAAAGAGAGGATCCTAAAGGTAGCAAGAGAAAAGCAAAGCGGTAATTATAAGGGATCCCCCATAAGGCTGTCAGCTGATTTCTCTACAGAAACATTACAGGCTAGAAGGGAATGGCAAAATATATTTAAAGCGCTGAAAGGAAAAGGTCTGCAACGTAGAATACTCTACCCAGTAAGAATATCATTTAAAATAGGAGACATAAAGAATTTACCAAACAAACAATAGCTAAGAGTACAGCAATACTAAACCCTTTCTAAAAGAAATGCTGAAAAGGTTCCTATAAAAAAAAGAAAGAAAGAATAGTAAAAAGAATTAGAAGAGGAAACCACAATTGGAAAGCTATCATTCAAATAAGCCAGCATACAGATCTAAACATGAAGATGCTAAAATAAATAAATAAGTTAAAATAAATTACAAAAAAAAGAGACAAAAACCTCATACACTGTGGGGAGGGAAAGTAGGAAAACGTAGACTATTTCTTTTTTCTCTTTTTTTCTAACTTAAAAAAAAAACTTTTTTTTCTTTATTCTTTTTTAATTTTCTTTTCTTAATGATGTGTTTAAGCCTATATGGTTATCAGGCCACAGCAAGCAGATATAAGAAGGTGTTAACATACTTAAAAAACAGGGCAACCATAAACCAAAATGTGACATCTAGGGGAGTTCCCTTCATGGCTCAGTGGTTAACGAATCCGACTAAGAACCATGAGGTTGCGGGTTCGATCCCTGGCCTTGCTCAGTGGGTTAAGAATCCGGCGTTGCCGTGAGCTGTGGTGAAGGTTGCAGACGCGACTCGGATCCCGCGTTGCTGTGGCTGTGGCGAAGGCTGGCAGCTACAGCTCCTGTTAGACCCCTAGCCTGGGAACCTCCATATGCCTCTGGTGCAGCCCTACATAAAGGCAAAAAGACCAAAAAAAAAAAAAAAA
>PVHT020000166.1:2710508-2730445 GCA_004024745.2 Catagonus wagneri | reverse complement strand
TTAATAGTTAAAGGATCCATCCAAGAAAAGGATATTACAATTGTCAATACATATGCCCCTCATATAGGAGCACTCAAGTACCTACAACAAGTACTATCAGACATAAAAGGAGAAAGAGATGGCAATACAATAATCGTAGGAGACTTTAACACTCCACTCACATCAATGGACAGATCCTTTAGGCAGAAAATCAGTAAGGCAACAGAGATCCTAAAATGACACAAAAGAAAAGTTAGACCTAACTGACATTTTCAGGACATTACATCCCCAAAAATCAGTGTACATGGAACATTCTCAAGGATAGATCCCATCAAGTGTACATGGAACATTCTCAAGGATAGATCACATACTGGGCACAGAGCTAACCTCAACAAATTTAAGAGTACAGAAATTATTTCAAGTATCTTCTCTGACCACAAAGGCATGAAAGTAGAAATCAACCACAGGAAAGGAAATGAGAAAAAACATACTACATGGAGACTAAACAACATGCTACTAAAAAACGACTGGGTCAATGAGGAAATCAAGAAAGAAATAAAAAAATACCTTGAGACAAATGAGAATGAAGACACAACAACCCCAAATCTATGGGATGCCGCAAAAGCAGCGCTCAGAGGGAAGTTCATAGCATTACAGGCCTTCCACAAAAAGAAGAAAAATCTCAAATCGACAACCTAACCTACTGCCTAAATGAATTAGAAAAAGAAGAACAAAAACACCCTAAAGTCAGCAGAAGAAAGGAAATCATTAAGATCAGAGAGGAAATCAATAAAACAGAGATTCAAAAAACAATAGAAAAAAATCAATAAATCCAAGAGCTGGTTCTTTGAAAAGGTAAACAAGATTGACAAACCTCTGGATAGACTCACCAAGAAGAGAGAAAAAACCCAAATAAACAAAATAAGAAATGAAAAAGAAATCACAATGGATATTACAGAAATACAAAAAACCATGAGAGAATACTATGAACAATGTATGTATGTATGGCAACAAATCTGATAACCTAGAAGAAACAGACAACCTTTTAGAGACCTACACCCTCCCAAAACTGAATCAAGAAGAAATAAATCAACTGAATAGACCAATCACTAGAAATGAAATTGAGTATGTCATCAAAACACTCCCTACAAATAAAAGTCCAGGATCAGATGGCTTCACAGGTGAATTCTGCCAAACATACAAAGAGGAATTCATACCCATCCTCCTTAAGCTTTTCCAAACGGTTGAAGAGGAAGGAACACTCCCAAAGACATTCTATGATGCCAACATCACCTTAATTCCAAAACCAGACAAAGACACCACAAAAAAAAGAGAACTATAGGCCAGTATCTTTGATGAATATAGATGCAAAAATTCTCAACACATCGACAGAGGAGTGGATAGGGAAGATATGGTACATACACACAATGGAATATTACTCAGCCATTAAAAGGAACAAATTACCAACATTTATAGCAACAAGGATGGACCTAGAAATTATCATGTGAAGTGAAACCAGTCAGACAATTAGAGAGCAACACCGAATGCTACTGCTCACATGTGGAAACTAAAAAGACACAATGAACATCTTTGCAGAACAGAGAATGACTCACAGACTTTGGAAAACCTTGGTTTTTCAAATAAGACAATCTGGGGGGGGTGGGGGGATGCACTGTGGGTTTGAGATACAAAATCTATAAAACTGACTTGTGATGATTTATGTACACCTATAATTGAAATAAAATCCATTAAATAATGAAAAAAAATAAAAATAAAAATAAAAAAATACTGCCACGACTTATGTTAAAAAAAAAAATTCTCAACAAAAATTTAGCCAATCAAATCCAACAGCATATCAAAAAGATCATACACCATGACCAGGTGGAATTCATCCCAGGTGCACGAGGATGGTTCAATATACGCAAATCAATCAACGTCATACACATTAACAAAAGAAAAGTCAAAAACCACATGATCATCTCAATAGATGCAGAAAAAGCATTTGACAAAGTCCAAAATCCATTTATGATCAAAACTCTTACCAAAGTGGGAATACAGGAAACATTCCTTAACATAATAAAGGCCATATATGAAAAACCCACGGCAAATATAACACTCAGTGGAGAAAAGCTTCCCACTAAAAACTGGAACAAGACAAGGATGCCCACTCTTGCCACTATTATTCAACATAGTATTAGAAGTCCTAGCTACAGCAATCAGACAAACAGAAGAAATAAAAGGCATCCAAATAGGAAGAAAAGAGGTAAAACTGTCACTGTATGCAGATGACATGATACTATATATAGAAAACCTCAAAGACTCAACCCCCAAATTACTTGAACTGATCAACAAATTCAGCAGAGTAGCAGGATATAAGGTTAACCTTCAGAAATCAATCACATTTCTGTATATTAATGATGAAATACTAGAAAATGAATACCAAAATATTTTACTTTTTAAAATAGCACCCCAAAAAATCAAATACCTGGGAATAAACCTGACCAAGGAGGTGAAAGACTTATATGCAGAGAACTACAAAACATTAAGGAGATCAAAGAAGATACAAAGAAATGGAAAGATATTCCATGCTCATGGGCCGGAAAAATTAATATTATAAAAATGGCGATACTACCCAAAACAACCTACAGATTCAATGCAATCCCTATCAAATTACCCATGACATTCTTCACAGAACTAGAACAATCCAAAAATTTATATGGAACTACAAAAGACCCAGAATTGCCAAAGCAACCCTGAGGAACAAAAACCAAGCAGGAGGCATAACTCTCCCAGACTTCAGGCAATATTACAGGGCCACAGTAATCAAGACAGTGTGGTACCGGTACCAAAACAGACATACGGACCAATGGAACAGAATAGAGACCCCAGAAATAAACCCAGACACCTACAGCCAATTGATCTTTGACAAAAGTGGCAAGAACTTAAAATGGGAAAGAGACAGTCTTTTCAGTAAGCACTGCTGGGAAACTTGGACAGCTGCATGCAAATTGATGAAACTAGAACACACTCTCACACCATGCACAAAAATAAACTCAAAATGGCTTAAAGACTTAAATATAAGACAAGACACCATTAAAGTCCTGGAAGAAAACATCGGCAAGACATTCTCTGACATCAACCTCACAAATGTTTTCTCAGGTCAGTCTCCCAAAGCAACAGAAATCAAAGCAAAGATAAACCAATGGCACCTAATCAAGCTGACAAGCTTTTGCACAGCAAAGGAAACCAAAAAGAAAACTAAAAGACAACTTACAGAATGGGAGAAAACTGTTTCAAATGATTCAACTGACACGGGCTTAATCTCTAAAATATACAAACAACTGATGCAGCTCAACAGCAAAAAAGCCAACAACCCCATTGAAAAATGGGCAAAGGACCTGAATAGACATTTCTCCAAAGAAGATTTTCAGATGGCCAACAAGCATATGAAAAAATGCTCAACATCACTGATGATTAGAGAAATGCAAATCAAAACTACCATGAGATACCACCTCACACCAGTCAGAATGGCCATCATTAACAAGTCCACAAACAACAAATGCTGGAGGGGGTGTGGAGAAAAGGGAACCCTCCTGCACTCTTGGTGGGAATGTAAACTAATACAATCACTATGGAAAACAGTATGGAGGTACCTTAGAAAACTATACATAGAACTACCATATGACCCAGCAATCCCACTCTTGGGCATATATCCAGACAAAAATTTCCTCAAAAAAGACACTTGCACATGCATGTTCACTGCAGCACTATTCACAACAGCCAAGACATGGAAACAACCCAAATGTCCATCGACAGATGATTGGATTAGGAAGATGTGGTATGTATACACGATGAAATACTATTCAGCCATAAAAAAGGATAAAATAATGTCATTTGCAGCAACATGGATGGAATCAGAGACCCTCATACTGAGTGAAGCAAGTCAGAAGGAGAAAGACAGATGCCATATGATATCTCTTATAACTAGAATCTAATATACTGAACAAATGAACCTCTTAAAAGAAAAGAAAATCACGAACTTGGGGAACAGACTTATGGTTGCCAAGGGGGTGGAGGTTGGGATGGGAGGGAATGGGGTTAACTAGTGCTTTGGTGATGGAAAAGCAAGGAGATCCAGCTGTACAGCATAGGGAACTATGTCTAATCACATGTGACAAATCCATATATGTACATGTAACTGGGTCACCACATGGTGCAGTTGGAAAATTTGGCAGAAATCTGTAAACCAGCTATAATGCAAAAAATAAAATAAAATAAAATTAGCTTCATTGTTTCCAAAAAAAAAAGATATTGGTAAGAGAATGAAAAATGAATGATGCCACATAGTGAAAGAAAACATGTGCAAATTACCTATCTGATAAAGGTTTTTTTCAGCATATACAAAGAACTCTCAAATCTCAACCAAAAGAAAATAACTCAATTTAAAAATGGGCAAAATATTTGAAAAGACACTTTGCCTAAGAAGATATTTGGATGGCAAGTAGCCACATAAAATGATGATCAACATCATCTGTCATTAGGGAAATGCTAATTAAAACCACAACAGGCGTTACCATTGTGGCTTGGTGTAAACGAATCTGACTAGCATTCATGAGGACACAAGTTTGATCCCTGGCCTCACCCAGTGGGTTAAGGATCCCGAGTTGCTATAAGCTGTGGTGTAGGTTGCAGATGTAGCTTGGATCTGGCGTTGCTGTGGCTATGGTGTAGGCCAGCAGCTGCAGCTCCAATTCGACCCTAGCCTGGAAAGTTCCATATGCCTTGGGTCTGACCCTAAAAAGACAGAAAAAAAACCCACAACGACAAGATGCCACTACACATCTATAAGAATGTCTTAAAATAAGAACACTGACCATACCAAGTATTAGCAAAGATGTGGAACAAAAGGAGCTTTCACATATTGCTAGTTGAAATGTAAAATGGTATAACCACTTTGAAGAAGTCTGGCAGCTTCTTAAAGAATTATAACATATTGGAATTCCCGTCATGGCTCAGTGACTAGCATCTATGAGGACTTGGGTTCAATCCCTTGGTTAGTGTATCAGGCGTTGCTGTGAGCTGTGGTGTAGGTTGCAGTGGGTTAAGGATCTGGCATTGCCGTGAGCTGTGGTGTAGGCCGCAGACGCGGTTCAGATCCCGCGTTGCTGTGGCATAGGCTGGTGGCTACAGCTCTAATTCGACCCTTAGCCTGGGAACCTCCATATGCCACTGGCGCGGTCCCAAAAGATCAAAAAAAAAAAAAAAAAAGAATTATATCTATTCCATGACCTTGGTTTTTGCCAGAGAAATGCAAGCATATGACCATACAAAGGTTTCTAAACTATATTCACAGCAGTTCTATCTCCAACAGCCCCAAAATGAAAGCAACCCAAATGCTCATGAATACGTGAATGGACAAACTGAAGCATATCCATCCATGCAACAGGATCCTAGAGCAATGAAAAGGAATGAATGACTGATATATACAACAAAGTGGATGAAACTCAAAATAACTATGCTGGCTAAAAGAAGCCAAACAGGGAGCTCCCCCGTGGCCTAGCAGGTAAGGATTCCAAGCTGTCACCGCTGTGGCTTGGGTTTGAGCCCTAGCCCGGGAACTTCTGTATGTGTGCGCCCCACCTCCCCCCTAAAAATGCAGCAGCAGCAGCCAAAAAGATTCCATGTTTGTAAAATTCTAGAAAATGCAGACTAATCTATGGTAACAGAAAGTGGATCAGCAATTGTCTAGGGACAGGACAGGAGGAGGCATGAATGAAAGAGAAGGATTACGAAGGGGTGTAAGGAAATCCAAACCATCCCACATACTGGGACCACATAGAGAAGCTGAGACAAGAAAAAAGGAGAGGGCTTGTCAATCCTTAGCTGCTCAGTCCCCAGCTTTCTGACTAATGTGTGGATGCAAATGCACAAAAGGTTTGAAAGAGAACTGCCCAGCAAGGCCTTCACATATTCCTGATCCTCAGAACTTTAAGAGATAATAAAAAGATTACTGTTTCAAGCCACTTAAGTTTTGCGTGATTTGTTACATAACAACAGCAACCAGAACAGACCATTAGGACTGCCTTTAAATATATTTCTCAGTCACCAACAGTAGCCCACCTCTTTCTTGCAGACATCTCAAAATGAAATGTTTTCTCCTCCATACCCTCAAATTACTGCACCAGAGGTGGGGAAGGAATCTTCCCTGACTCTCACTTCCACTTCCAGGTTATTCTTCCTCCCTAAAAACTCCGAAGTTTGAAAATCCTGTCACCAAACTCCACTGTCCACTATTCCTCCTTACTGTAATCACCTACAGCCTCATGGGCCGCTCCTCCTCATTCTTTGAAGTGTAATATCCCAGGACTCTCTCCAACACTACTCCTGTCATAATTTTTGGTAACTTAAAAATTCACGCAAAAAAAAAAATAATAATAATCCATGCAGAAGTTCCTGCTCTGGCACAATGGGATCAGAGGCATCTCTGCAGCACCACGATGCAGATTCGATCCCAGGTCCAGCACAGTGGATTAAAGGATCTGGTGTGAACCCAGCTGCAGTACAGGTCACAACTGTGGCTCGGATCTGATCCCCAGCCCTGGAATTCCATGTCATGTGGTGGGCAAAAAAGAAAAAAAATAAAAATAAAAATAAAAAGCCATGTAGATGATCCCTGCAGTACCATATCCTCGCTAGGTCTTTAAACTTTTTGCTACCAATGACCCCCCCCCTTTTTTTTTTTGGTCTTTTGGGCCCCACCTGAAGCATATGGAAGTTCCCAGGCTAGGGGTCAAATAGGAGCTGCACCTGCCGACCACAGCCACAGCAACACCAGATCCGAGGTGCATCTGCAACCTACACAGCAGCTCATGACAACACCGGATCCTTAACCCACTGAGCAAGGCCAGAGATCGAACCTATGTCCTCATGGATACTAGTCAGATTCATTTCTGCTGAGCCACAATGGGAACTCCAACATCTTTTATAGCACCCAGTGTCAGCTACTCATTTCCATGGTCTTTATTATAACCATTAACTACAACCTCTCCATAAATTAACGGCAAGAATCCTACTTTTTAACCACCACCCTCCAGGCTATGCAACTCATTCCTTTTAGGAGCTTGATGATGACAATTATTCTACTTCCCTGAGATTGGTGAAACACTGGTTCTCCCACTTTTTCTCTCACCATCCCTAATGTCATTTCCTTTCTTAACCAGCTAAATTCAATGGTCAGTCATCAGGATAACACCCTCCCCCTCACTTCACACTTGATAAAATTACAATCCTGTTAACTTCAAACATTCATTTACTCTGTCTGCCCTCACACACCTGAATTTGAATTTAGCTAGAGAAAAACACAATCACGCTGTCTAGCCTCCTTTAAGCTGACAACTACAATTTTGAAGTAGGCCTTTAATGTTGCCTAGCAACATTTCCAGGACATTTCTCTAGGGCAACACTCATCCACTCTCCTAGAGGCTGACTTTCTACCATTTTCTTCTCTAACGAACACCTGTTCCCTGCCCTCTCTTTACTACTAGCTAATAACCTCGCTTCTTTTACTGAGAGAACAGCACAGAATTTTCATAAACTCCTGCCCATCCACACAAATCTGTAGTCATGTAACTGTCACCACATGAATGGTCAATATTTACAACAAAGGCCAAATTCATCCCCTCCTACCTAATCTAGAACATTGCTTCAGTAATTCTCTTCTCTCTCCTGCATCATCAATTTTCCCATCCTTACTGGATCTCCATTAGCAAACTAACATGCTGAAACATCTCTCCCACCTTAAAAACACAAACACAATTAAGAATACTCATTATCTCATTTCCTTCTCCCTCTAATGGCCAACTTCTCTACCTTCCAATACTTAGAATAAATCTTGAAATACCTGCTTACAAACGTTACTTTGAATTTCTCCGCTCCCATTCTCGAACTCGCCCCCATCATATTTCACCCAAGAATGAATTCTAATCTTCGCGCTTATAAACCTGCTCTACTTGCAGTCTTCCCCATCTAGGTAAAAGGCAACTTCATCTTTTTAACTGTTCAGAAAAATCCCGGAGTTATCCTTGACTTTCTTCTCTCAAACCTTTATTATTGAATCCATATGCAAAAACTGTTGCCTGTGATTTCAAAACAGACCTAGAATCCAAGTACCGTGCTCTCCACTACTAACACCTGGATCATTTCAACAGACTCCTAACTGGTTTCGCTGCTTCACGCTGGCCTGCCCCCGCACACCCACCAGTGAGAAAAAAGGGTGGACAAACCAAGGTACAAGCAGGTAGCGGTCCGGCCCTGGCTCAAAGTCATTAAACAGTCCTAACTGCCAGAGGAAGGAGTTTGCGGTTCAGGCTCCCAAGTGGGGAAAGACTCAGAAACAAGCCCACCACGACCAGGGCAGTGAGCGGACCCGACGGAGAAGTAGCTGGGAGCGAGGAGGGGATGGTAGCCGGAGAGAGTGCCGGCCGCAGCCTCACCTGGCCTGTGCCACGCCGGAACAGCACCGAGTCCTCCGACTCAAGGACACCGCTGCCGCCGCCGCCCATCGCCATGGCGCGCCTACTGCTTGGTGCGCGGCGTGGGCTCCGTCCCTCGGCGAGTGACGACTTCCGCTACCGAGCCTCTGGGAGCGGAAGAGCATGGCGGCTTGCGGACCGCGGGCGTGAGAGAGGACGAACCCGCGCTTTCGGGGCTCAGGTGCGGCATGCTCCACTCGCGGGACGTCTTGGTGTTTTTTTCTCTGGGTCCTCCCAGTTCTTTGATTTCACCTTTATGTCTGTTCCTAGAGTGATTTATCCAGGGTTTTACTGTTTTAAACAATAAATTCTCTTAGGAAAATAGTATGTTCTAGGTCATTTAGAAAATATGGGTGGAGTTCCCGTCGTGGCTCAGTGGTTAACGAATCCGACTAGGAACCATGAGGTTGCCGATTCGATCTCTGGCCTCGCTCAGTGGGTTAAGGATCCGGCGTTGCCGTGACCTGTGGTATAGATCGCAGACGCGGCTCGGATCCCGCGTTGCTGTGGCTGTGGTGAAGGCCGGCAGCTACAGCTCCTGTTAGACCCCCCACCCCCAGCCTGCGAACCTCCATATGCCGCGCGTGCGGCCCTAGATAAGGCAAAAAAAAGAAAGAAAAATAAAGAAAGAAAATATGGGTAAGGCGTTCCCGTTGTGGCTCAGCGGAACGGAACCTGACTAGTATCCATGAGGACGTAAGTTCCATCCCTGGCCTTAATCAGTGGGTTAAGGATAGGTCATTGCTGTGAGCTGTTACAGGTCGCATCCCTGTCTTTAATCCCATCGTTGCTGTGGTTGTGGTGTGGGCCGGCAGCTACAGCTCAGATTGGACCCCTAATCTGGGAACCTCCATATGCCTTGGGTCCGGCCCTAAAAAGACAAAAAAAAAAAAAAAAAAGGAAAATATGAGTGAGATAGCAGGGAAAAAAATCAGTCCATTGGTAACCAATAATAATACTGTAGCTAGCTGTTTTAAAAGTGCTTTTGAGAGTTTTATGTACATTTTCACAAAAATGCTGTGAATTAGGGGCTCCTATTCCCTTTCAAAGATGAGGATACAAGCACAGAGTGTTTACACAGCTGCCTGGAATCTAATCTAGCATGCCTTAAGCACTTTCCAACCATAACATACATTTGTGTATTTATTTATGTATTTATTTATTTATTTATGGCCACACCGGCGACATATGGAGCTTCCCAGGCTAGGGGTCAAATCGGAGCTACAGCTGCTGGCCTACGCCACAACAATGCCAGATCTGAGCTGCTTCAGTGACCTACGCCACAGCTCACAGCAACGCTGGGTCGTTAACCCACTGAGCAAGGCCAGGGATTGAACCCCAAACCTCGTGGTTCCCAGTCAGATTAGTTTCCGCTGTGCCACAATGGGAACTCCCAACCATAACATTTAGATGTTAATCTAAATATCTCTTAATTAACCAAAATATCTCTTCTCCCAAATCTTCTCTGGTAACCTTTATTTTTGACTGGCACTTGCCGGGGATTATTTGGAAGTACCTGGGCCAGGCAGATTACTTTAGGTGGTATGCCTATTTTAGTGATATTAAAAAAAAACTAATATTCTTTTACATTTAGAAAAAAAAAGTTTGTCAGAGTTTCCGACATGGCACAATGGGATCTGTGGTGTCTCTGCAGCACCAGGACACAGGTTTGATCCCCGCCTGGCCCAGCATAGAGGGTTAAAGAGATCTGGTGTTGCCAAAGTTGCAGCTTCGGTTACAGCTGCGTCTTGGATCTGATCCCTGGCCCAGGAACTCCATATGCTTCAGGGCAGCCAAAAATAAAAGCTTTGTCAGAAGTAAAAACAGGAAAACAAGCTACTTGTAGAGCAACAACAACAACAAAAGGGCCAATAAATATGAAACTATGTCTAAACTCTGGAAGCTCCGCATTCAGTCTGTTTGGATTCATATCCTTAACCTGCCACTTGCTGAGTGACTTTGGGTAACTTCCTTAACTAAAAATCTCAATTTCTACAAAAATCTATAAAAATGGACCCAGCACTAGTAACTACATGTGAAGACTAAGTGAAACAAAAAGCATAAAGCAGAGAAAAATAATAGGCGTTTAACAAAAAAAAAAATCCAAATGTCCAGTAAACATGAAAAAATGCTAAACCTCTATGGTCAGGGAGTTGCAAATTAAAAACCAAGAGAACAGGTGTTCCCATCACGATGCAGTGGAAACGAATCAGACTAGGAACCATGAGGTTGCAGATTTGATCCCTGGCCTTGCGCAGTGGGTTAAGGATCCAGCGTTGCCAGTGAGCTGTGGTGTAGGTCACAGAAGCAGCTCAGATCTGGCATTGCTGTGGCTGTGGCAAAGGCCGGCAGCTGTAGCTCCAAATGGACCCCTAGTTTGGGAACCTCCATATGCTGTGAGTGTGGCCCTAAAAAAAAAAAAACAGGAAAATAAATAAAAACTAAGATAACATTTCTCACTCCAGTTGGCAAAACTGCTGGAGATTAATAATATCTAATGTGGGAGTTCCCATCATGGCACGGTGGTTAACAAATCCAACTAGGAACCATGAGGTTTGACCCCTGGCCTTGCTCAGTGGGTTACGGATTCGGCGTTGCTGTGAGCTTCAGTGTAGGTTGCAGACATAGCCTGCGTTGCTGTGGCTGTGGAGTAGGCTGGCAGCTGTAGCTCCGATTAGACCCCGAGCCTGGGAATTACCATATGCTGTGGGTGCGGCCCTAAAAGGCAAAAGAAAAAAGGAAAAATCTATGCTCTTTATTTTCATTTCACTGCGATAAATACCCAGGTGTGCAATTATTGGGTCATATAGTAAGAGTACATTTAATTTTCTAAGTAACTACCTAATTTATTGCTAAATTTCTTTTAGCCCTTTTGGTGCACTTCCCCAAATTTTCTCTAGTGAGCTGGCATTGTATTTTGGGGTTTTGAAACCTGAAAGAGAGAATGGTATAAGCTTCATCATTGTTTCCCACACTTCACACATTCACTTACTACTTTCATTATTTGCCATATAATTTATCTGTAAACTCAACTTAAGTTGTAGCCTTGCAGTAAGTCGAAATATTTTACTACACAGTACATTTTAAACATGGAAATCATTCATTTTTTCAAAAAAGGAAATAAAGGGTATGACTCTAACCATATTAAGCTCTTATCCCTCTGGAGAGAAATTACAGAGATGGAATTAGAGAAATCAGACCCACAAAGAATCTTTGTGATACAATCTCTTTATCTTTTGATTGTTAACTTAAGCTGTTGTAATTCTTTTGTGCTTGTGATCACCATGACATAAAATTTAAGACTAGAGTTAACCCCAAAAATAGAACAAAGCTTTAACTGCAAACCTGTGTTAATAAACTTCATATTTGCCTCATTCATATTAGATACATTTAAGATTCCCTCCTATTTATGGGTGGTACCATTGGTAAGTGACCTATTATAAAATCACCAGAACCATCATTAAGATGTAAGGGAGGTGGTTCCCATTGTGTCACGAACGGTGAACCAGACTAGTATCCATAAGGATTTAGGTTTGAACTATCCCTGGCCTCACTCAGTAGGTTAAGGATCTGTCACTGCCATGAGCTGTGGCATAGGTAGGTGGCAGATGCGGCTTGGATCTGGCATGACTATGGCTGTGGTGTAGGTGAGCAGCTACAGCTCTATTTTTTTTTTTTTTTGGTCTTTTTGCCTTTTTCTAGGGCCGCACTCGCAGCATACAGAGGTTCCCAGGCTAGGGGTCTAACAGGAGCTGTAGCCACTGGCCTACACCAGAGCCACGGCAACGTGAGATCCGAGCCGTGTCTGCAACCTACACCACAGCTCACGGCAGTGCTGGATCCTTAACCCACTGTGCAAGGCCAGGGATCGAACCCGTAACCTCATGGTTCCTAGTTGGAGTCATTAACCACTGAGCCACAACGGGAACTCTGAGCAGCTACAGCTCTAATTCAACCTCTAGCCCTGGAGCTTCCATATGACAAGGGTGCGGCCCTAAAAAGACAACAAACAAACAAAAAAAAACGATTTAAGAAAACTCTTGAAGATCTATTCATATAGAGGCAGACACAGGAGATGATAAGTAAAAACCTGTTGAACTGCATGATGTGAAAAATCAAATATTTGAATAATACTTTAAATTTTTAAAATTATTTCAATGGTACTTTTACTCTTTTTGCAATAATTATTTATATTTACTTCAGAATAGAACAAGGTCTCAGAACTCAGTTTCTCTAAGTTAACGTATTGCCAAATTTAAAATCATGGTTATGATTTGAAGAGGCTCAGAACAAACTAAAATTGGCAATATATGTATAACAAAGGAAGTAGATCAGCCAGTAAAAACCTAATATGAAGGTTAAAAGACAAAAGGAGTTAAAACTGTAACTAAAATTAGTAGTTAAGTATTACACAAAATAAATAGATGAACCAGACTAGTATCCATAAGGATATGGATACTATGATGTTAAAAAACATAAAATATAGGATGTGGAGAAAAGGAAACACGTGTACACCATTTGTGGGTAAGTAAACTGGTGTAACCACTGTGGAAAACACCATGGAGGGTCCTCACAAAACTAAAAATAGAACTAGCACATGATCCAGAGATTCCACTACTGGGTATTGGAAGAAAACAAAACACTAATTTGAAAAGATGCATGCACTCCAATGTTCACAGCAGCCAAGATATGGAAGCAATCTAAGTGTTCACCAACATGTGAGTGGGTCAAAATGATGTGGTGTGTGAATGTGTGTACACACATGATGAAATACTACAATCCAGCCAGAAAAAAGGAGTGAAATTTATCCATTTGCAGCAACATGTATAGACTTGGAGAGTAATAATGCCTAGTGAAATAAGTCATAGAAAGACAAATATTGTAATGTTATCACTTATAAGTGGACTCTAAAAAATAAAACAAAGTAGTGAATATAACAAAAAAGAAACTGACGCACAGACATAGAGAACGAACCAAACTAGTGGCTACCAAGTGGGAAAGGGAAGCAGGGAGGGGCAAGATAGAGTGAGGGGGTTAAGAGGTACAAACTGCTACATACAAAATAAATAAGCCACAAGGATATATTGAACAGCACAGGCAATACAACCAAGATTTTAATGGTAAATGGAGTATAATCTTTAAAAGTTGTGAATTATATTGTATACGTGAAACTTGTAAATATTGTAAATTAACCATACCATGTTTAGAAAAAAAAAATGGGAGGGGGAGTAAAAATGTAGTGCTTTTAGAATGCATTCAAACTTAACCACAAACCAAAACCCTAAAATAAACAGTAATGAAAAAGGACCCCAAACATAACACTAAAGAAAATCATCAAACCACAAGGGAAGAGAGCAAGAGAAAAAGAAGAGAACAGAGAAGAAGTACAAAAACAACCAGAACAATTAATAAAATGGCAGTAAACACATACCTATCATTTATCACTTTAAATTTAAATGGACTGCAACATAGGATGGCTGAATGGATTAGAAAAACAAGACGGATCCATACGCTGCCAACAAGAGACTCACTGCAGATCTAAAGACACACAGAGTGAAAGTGATGGGAAAAAAATATTCCATGCAAATGTAAACAAATAGAAAGCTGGGGTAGCACTACACATATAGGACAAAACAGACTTTAAATAAAGATTGTAATAAGAGACTAAGAAGGGCGTTATAATGACAAAAGTATAAATCCAAGAAGAGGATATAACATTCATAAATATTTATGTACCCAACATAGGAGCACCTAAATACATAGAGCAAATATTGCCATAAAGGGAGAAACTGAGAATAATACAATAATGCAATAATAGCAGGGGACTGTCTTTCGTTTTTTTTTCTTTTTTTCTTTTTAAGGGGCACCCAAGGCATATGGAGGTTCCCAGGCTAGGGGCTGAATCAGAGCTACAGCTGCTGGCCTACACCACAGCTCACGGCAACGCCAGATCCTTAAACCACTGAGTGAGGTCGGGGATCGAACCCACAACCTCGTGGTTCCTAGACGGATTCATTTCTGCTGCTCCACAAGGGGAACTCCAGCAGGGTACTTTCAACGCTATTTATATCAAATGGATAGATTATCCAGAAAGAAAATCAGTAAGGATATACTGGCTTTAAACCACACATTTACCAGGTGTATTTAATAGAAATATAAAGAACATTGCATCCCAAAACCGCAGAGTATGCGTTATTTTCCAGTGCATATGTAACATTCTCTAGGAGAGATCACATTAGGCCACAAAACAAGTCTCGGTAAATATAAGGAGAACGAAATCATCAAGCATCTTTTCTGACCACACCATATGAAATCAGAAATCAGAGTTCCCACTGTGGTGCAGTAGAAACAAATCTGACTAGTAACCATGAGGTTGTGGGTTCGATCCCTGGCCTCGCTCAGTGGGTTAAGGATCTTGGGTTGCCATGAGCTGTGGTGTAGGCAGAAGACATTGCTCAGATCCTGCATTGCTGTGGCTCTGGCGCAGGTTGGTAGCTGTAGGTCTAATTCCACCCCCAGCCTAGAAACTTCCATATGCCACAGGTGCGGCCCTAAAAAGTACAGGGGAAAAAAAAAAAAAGATCAGAGCAGAATTAGATAAAATAGAGACTAAAAAGCCAATAGATCAATGAAAATGAGTTGGTTCTCTGAAAAGATAAACAAAATTGATATACCTTTAGTCAGACTCATCAAGAAAGAGGACCCAAATAAGATCAGAAATGAAAGAGAAGTTACAACCAATACCACAGAAAAATGAAGCATCGTGAGACTACCACAAATGATTATATGCCAACAAATTGGACAACAGAAAATAAATGAATGACTCCTAGAAATACACAATCTTCTAAGAATGAATCAGGAAGGAATAGAAAATCTGAAGACAGGATATAAAATGATTATTAATAATGAAGTTGAATCAGTGAGCAAAAAACTGCCAATAAATAAAAGTCCAGGACCAGACAGCTTCACAGGTAAGTTCTACAAAACATTTAAATAATAATTAATATATACACTTCTCAAACTCTTCCAAAAAAATGGAAGATGAAGCAATGTTTCTAAACTCACTTTATGAAGCCAGCATTACCCTGATACCAAAACCAGATAAAAACACTGTAAAAAAAGAAAATTATAGGCTAATATCACTGATAAACAAAGGTGCAAAAATCCTGAACAAAAGATTATCCCTCTGAATTCAACAATAAGTTACAGAGATCATACACCATAACCAAGTGGGATGTGTCCCAGGGACGCAAGTGTGGTTCAATATCCACAAATCCATCAATGTGATATATCATATTAACAAATTTGAGAATAAAAAAAATCTCATAAATACAGAAAAAACTTCTGACAAAATTCAGCATCCATTTATGATAAAAACTCTCAACAGAGGTTATAGAGGGAATATACGTCAACATAATTAAGGCCATATATGGCAAAACAATAGCTAACATACATAATGTTTAAAAGCTAAAAACTTTTCCTCTAAAACTGGGAAAAAGATAAGGATGCCCACTCTTGCCGCTGTAGCTCAACACAGACACCCTAGGCATAGCAATCAGACAAGAAAAAGAAATAAAAGTCATCTAAATTGCACAGCAAGAAATAAAACTGTAACTATTTGCAGATGACATGAGAACTATATACAGAAAACCTTAAAGATGTCACCAAAGAACTATTAGAACTAAAAAATGAATTCAGTATACTTTCAGGATATAAAATTAATATACAGAAATATGTTGCATTTTTATGACATAATAATGAACTATTTGGCAGAGAAATTAAGAATATAATCCAAGGAGTTCTTGTCGTGGCTCAGCAGAAATGAATCTGACTAGTATCCATGAGGATGCAGACTCGATCCCTGGACTCACTCAGTAGGTTAAGAATCTGGCATTGCCATGAGCTGTAGCGTAGTTCACAGACTCAGCTTGGTTCTGGCATGGCTGTGGCATAGGCTGGCAGCTGTAGCTCTAATTCAGCCCCCAGCCTGGGAACCTTCATATGCATTGGGTGCGGCCCTAAAAAGCCAAAAAAAAAGGAAAGAAAGAAAGAAAACAATCCAATTACAATTTAATATACATAAATATACAATTTATATTTATAAAATTATAAAATACTGGAGTTCCCTGTTTGCACAGGGAGTTAAGGCTTTGGTTACTGCTGTGATGTGGGTTTGATCCCTGGCCCAGAGACTTCTGCATGCTCTGGGTGCACCCCCTGCAAAAACAGTAAAATAAAATAAAATACCTAGGAATTAATTTGCTCAAGGAGGTGAAAGACCTGTGCTCTGAGAACTGTAAGACATTGGTGGGATTTCCTGTTGTAGCGCAGCAGGAATGAATCCATAGACTAGTGTCCATGAAGATGTGGGTTTGACCTCTGGCCTCACTCAGTGGGCAGGGAATCCGCCGTTGCCATGAGCTTTGATGTAGGCCAGTAGCTATAGCTCCAATTTGACCCCTAGCCTGGGAACTTCCATATGCCTCATGTGTGGCCCTAAAAAAAGCAAAGAAAAAAAAACCAACCCCCTTCCCCAAAAAAGACATGAAATAGTAAGTGTTGGAGAGACGTGGAGAAAAAGGAAGCTTTGTGTACTGTTGGTAAGCACATAAATTAGTACAGTCACAATGTAAAACAGTATTGAGGTTCCTCAAAAAATTAAAAATATATGAAGTGGGAGTTCCCTTCATGGTGCAGTGGAAACCAATCTGACTAGGAACGATGAGGTTGTGGGTTCGATCCCTGCCTCGCTCAGTGGGTTAAGGATCCAGCGTTGCCCTGACCTGTGGCGTAGGTTGCAGACGCGGCTCGGATCTGGCGTTGCTGTGGCTCTGGTGTAGACTGGCAGCAACAGCTCCAATTAGACCCCTAGCCTGGGATGGGAACCTCCATATGCTGCAGGTGTGGCCCTAAAAAGACAAAAAAAAGGGGGGGAGGCTAGAGGGGGTCATTCCCAAGCAGCTCAAGTATGCAGAGGTCACTTGGTATGATGAGGGTCACCCAGTCTGCAGGACTTGGGAGTCAGAATGGCTGATTTCCCTCATCAGAATGGGGCCACCTATTGGAACACAAGAATATATTTCACCCCAGGGAGCAGAGCCCTGAGTTAGAGAGAGTTGAGGGCTCTGGGTTAGAACATTAGTTCCCAGGGAAAGGAGGAAGGGGGAAAAAATATATATACACATATATATATATATATATACATATATGAAGTAAACAAATATACTAATTTGAAAATATGTATGTGCCCCTATGCTCACTGTAGCACTTACAATAGCCAATATACAGAAGCAATCTAGTTGTCCCTAGAGAGACAAATGAATAAAGGCTACATGGCACGTGCGCACACACATGAGCACGCACACGCGCGTGCACACACACACACACACAGGAATACTACCTAGCAATAAAAAAGAGTGAAATCTTACCATTTGTGACACGTGAATGGATCTAAAGGGTTTCATGCTAATTGAAATAAGCCAAAGACAAATACCATATGGTTTGACTTACATGTGGAATCTAAAAAATAAAACAAATGAACAAACATAACAGAGACAAACTCACAGGTACAGAGAAGAAACTTGTGTCACCAGAGGGGAGGAAGGTGGGGAAATGGGCAAAATACGAACTTAGCTATAAAACAGAAAAAGTCACAGGGATATAATGTACATTGTAGGGAATATAATCAATAATATTAAAGTCACTTTACGGTGACTGATGGTAACTAGATATTGTGGTGATCACTTTGTAACGTATGAAAACATCGGGAGTTTCCAATTTGGTGCATAAGGGTTGACAGAGTCTCTGCAGTGCCAGGATGCAGGTTCCATCCCTGGCCTGGCACAAGAGGTTAAAGAATTGGTATTGCTGCAGCTGCCGAGGTCACAACTGTGGCTTGGATCTGATCACTGTCCCAGGAACTCCATATGCTGTGGGTTGACCAAAAAGGAAAAAATATATAACAAAGCGTCAAATCACTATGTTGTACACCTGAAATTAATACTGTAAGTCAATTATACCTCAATTAAAAGAACTAACATATCCATAAAAAAAAAAAAAAGCACTCCATTTTTCCCTCCATGTATTTACTTATTTTGTCTTTTTAGGACCGCACCCGTGGCATATGGAGGTTCCCAGGCTAGGGGTCGAATTGGAGCTGTAGCTGCCAGCCTATGCCACAGCCACAGCAATGCCAGATCTGAGCCACATCTGCGACCTACACCACAGCTCACGGCAACGCCAGATCCCGGATCATTAACCCACTGAGCGAGGCCAGGGATCAAACCCACAACCTCGTGTTTCCTAGTCGGATTCATTTCTGCTGCGCCACAATGGGAACTCCTGTTCTAGAAAATTTTAAAGCTGTAATTAGAACTCTTCCCGAGACCCCATTTAGTTTACATTCATTTAGTTGCTGTTCTAGGTGTTTGTACTATTTTTTTTATAAATCATTTCAAGCAAATTAGTTGATTACAGAGCAAAACGAGATAAATGTAACTTAAATTCTATTATACGGTAAAGTTGACTGTAAAGTTAACTTTAAAGATTTACTTTTTTAAATTTTTTTATAAATTATTTTTTATAAATTATTTTTTATAAATGATTTCAAGCAAATTAGTTGATTACAGAGCAAAACGAGATAAATGTAACTTAAATTCTATTATACGGTGAAGTTGACTGTAAAGCTGACTTCAAAGATTTACTTTAACAAAGTTTATGACAAAGATTATAGATTTATATATGAGACCCTATTACCTGATCATATTACCTTTTTATTAAATTATATAAGGAGTTCCTGCTGTGGCTCAGCAGTAAGAAATCCAACTAGTATTCATGAGGACAAGGGTTCGATCCCTGGTCCTGCTCAGCAGGGTAAGGATCTGGCATTACTTTAAACTGTGGGATAGGTCACAGATGAGGCTCAGATCTGGCATTGCTGTGGCTGTGGTACAGCCAGCAGCTGCAGCGCCAATTCTACCCCTAGCTTTGGAAATTCCATATGCTGTGGCCCTAAAATAAATAAATAAATAAATCACATAAATGCTCACTGCTGATAAAAAATATTCACCAGTATGTCACATGCATGGTTAGTGTTTTATTCTTTGGAGAATGTTTCTGAAACATCACACTAAGGCTGAAAGGTAAAGTTTAGAATACTTTTATAAGGATATAACGTATGTACTGACTGTTCACTCTAAAAAATCTTCAGCGTAGAGCTTACAATACACCTAGTTAGCAGTAGCACCCAAGTGGTCCAAATAGTCATCATTTTTCTCTTGTCTGCATAGACTTCTTCTCATTGGCTGCTTTCTGCTTTTGTTGCATGATCTCAGAGTCCCTATGAAGGTGGAAAAAGCTGTTAAGAGCTGTTGTTATAGAAAAACTGATTTTATGATCTCACCTTTTTTTTTCTTTTTTTTTTTTTTT